>VFFE01008322.1:0-15537 GCA_008921705.1 Burhinus oedicnemus
GTTCAAGAAGGACAGGGAACTGCTGGAGAGGGTACAGCAGAGGGCTACAAAGATGATCAGGGGGCTGGAACATCTTTCTTATGAGGAAAGGCTGAGGGACTTGGGTCTTTTTAGTCTGGAGAAGAGAAGGCTGAGGGGGGATCTCATCAATGCTTACAAATACTTAAAGGGAGGGTGCCGGGAGGATGGCACCAGTCTTTTTTCAGTGGTGCCCAGTGATAGGACAAGAGGTAATGGGCAGAAACTTGACCCTAGGAAGTTCCATCTGAACATGAGGAGGAACTTCTTTCTTTTGAGGGTGGCAGAGCACAGGAACAGGCTGCCCAGAGAGGTGGTGGAGTCTCCGACTCTGGAGACATTCCAAACCCGCCTGGACGCCGTCCTGTGCAACCTGCTCTAGGTAACCCTGCTCTGGCAGGGGGGTTGGACTAGATGATCTCCAGAGGTCCCTTCCAACCCCTGTGATTCTGTGATTCTGTGTTTCTTTCAGTTAAAATAAGGATAATAATTTAGGTCCATCTGATAGCTTGGAAGTGTAGAAGTGAAAAGTGAAGAGGGGACAGAGGGAAACATACCCTTTAAGGGGAAGAGACCTGATCTAATCACTCATCAGTATAGCCAAAGCAGAAGGTGGTTCCTGAAATCACAAGTACAGCTCTGGTCTTTTCTGGTGACAGTGCACTGCCTCCTGCTTAGGGCTTGGAACAAATCTGCCATTCAGCCTTAAGGAAAGGAAAGTTTGTTAGCTAGAATATCAGTTACAACCTTCAAAACAAAACTTCTTACTATATTGCCACAGAATGCCTGTAGTTTTATGAGGCCTTGGGAATACAATAAATTAATCACAGTAGTACTTGTTCCTTCTTTAAAATTAGCTATTCTGGAATACATCCAGGAAGCCAGCAGCTGGTAGAATGTGATTAGGATTTCAGGAGTCACAGTCACAAGTCTTATCAAAAATCATTCAGATCCTAAGTTTGATCTTCATAGTATTTATTCTTAAGCTGAAACAGTCTTCCATAAATTTTACAAAAACTACATGGTACAATGTATAGCATTACAAAGAACTAGCTAGGAAAAAAAAAAGGATTATTAAAGGTAATATGCACTGACTTTCCAGTAAAATAAATGCAAATAACAAATGGTTTTATTTTACCTCTTAAAATAATGAATAACTGAATAGAAGCTTTCTGTTTAAGAAGACTCGGATGTTTTTTATTGGGACTGCTAAAAAGCTTAACAAACTGTTTCTGAATTTTCCAAATTACCTCCATCTGCATAAACTAATACAATATAAATTATCATTTCAAGTAGTTCTGAAGAGATATTAATTCAAAAGTTGATATATAAAGCATTCTTCACAATCTAATTCAGTTCTTATCCTTCATCTCACTGTACATTAGAAAACACAGTGTTTTACACCTAACTCACTGAAACTGCAGATGTCCCTACATGCTATAAGCAATGCTAGCCTGAACTCCTGGAGACTTCCATGCTATCTGCATGCTACAATGCCTCTTGAAGGAGTCTGTTTTCTCAATTGATGACATTGCATGGCTTTTATTTTTGGCAAGGCTTTTTCAGTAGAGGGACATGATGTGAAATAGAATAACCTGATGAAATACAATAAGTTAATAACAGTGTTGTACACAGACCACCTTTCATTATGATAGATCCCAAAGAGTTTTACAAACTGTACATATAAAAAAATCACTCTTCACCCACCACTGAAATGCAGTTACTGCTGGAGAAGAATAACCATGTTATGCCTGGAATAACAGCTATTTTGAGGAAGGGAAGTTAAGAAAAATGTCTTCATATGAAACAATAATGGGAATATTTAGGGAGGCTGGATCTAATTACTAGCATTTGCATTTGGCCAATGTGTTTAAAGGATTTCTTGTAAATACATGAATCAGTAATAGGGATATGAGTATCCATAAATATTTCATTTGGCACTAGTTCTTATGACTTCATTTTGCCTTTTCTCAGAAACAGCACTTTAAGCAGCAGCAAAAAAAAAAAAATAAATCTAAGGATTGTTTCAAAATTTACTCAAAGGAAAAAATGCCATTTAGTCACTAAAAGCTGTCTTCAAAATGCTTACATTCTCTCCAAAAGTACTGGACAATTCTAACTCTACCATCTGGTGTAATTCAAACAAAAAGGCATTTTACATATGTCCAGGTAGAAAGCTGTCACATCAGAGTCTGAGTCAGGGTGTCATTCAGTGCAATACAGTGCTGGCAGTGGCAAAACTGATGTTATATTTGCTCTCAATGGTTTGTGATACATATGCATACATTGATAGTGGGAATGTCAAAGCCAATGGAACTGTGAGCTATAAGCATTTACAGTATAGATTTATCACCCTTGATTTCATAAATACAATTAAGTTGCCATAAGTCATCCAAACCATGGTAATTGACTGCGTATGTTCTCCCAGCCTTTACTAGTTGCAAATTCATTGAAAAGAACTTAAACTTTTTCCTTTGCAGGTTAAGTTTATTTGCTCTGGGCTAACAGCACTCCCTATCAGTGGGCTCTTGCTGCAAAGAAATATTGAAAAATAAAAGTGATCATATGAGGATAGTTAGGGAGAGATAGAGAGATCATAGCATCCTTTTTTTATTGATACTTACTGCAGCATGGAAATCAGCATCGATGATTTGTATGATACTGTATATAAGAGAGGAATTTGTTCATTGCTTCTTGAAAACTTGGAAAATTAATGTAAATTGACTTGGAAGTGAATAAGCACATGATTAGAGCATTCACTACCTGAAGAGTTATAAATTAAGAGTAACAGTTAATGGCAATAGGTCAAGCTGGTGGTGAATTATCCATACAGTGTCATAGGGATTAGTCTCATTGCATGTCAATATTGATTCAATGGAAGAGGATAGTAAAACTACAATAATTAAGTTTGCAGATGGTAGAAAACAGGAAAGTGAAGTAAACATGAAGGAGGCTGAGAGTAATAATAAAGTCCATGTTGAGAGGTAAGGAATATGGGTTGGAAGTATTAAACTGTGATTCAGCCTGAAAAAATGCAACCTAATATAACTAAAGAATCTAGAATTTCTGGAAATTAGCAAAACTGAAAGGTAGTAACAATGGACAGTAGTTTAGATATGTGTAATGTGATCTAGTGCCTAAATAAAAAGTATGTTTCAGGGCTACACGCTCAGAGGAGAACAACAAAAGCCAGTAAGGGGCAGCAGGGGCTGAGTTACAATTTCGGTTGAAAAACTAAATCTATCTGCAGCTCTGACAAGAGAGCTGACTGTGCTGGGTAATAGCCATCTAGCATGCTTGAATTTCATATGATCTGAAAAGTGAAAAGCATCACTCCTGTGGATTTTTTTACTACTGCTATAAGAAAATTCTCCCATCCCCTCCCTCCTTGAGGCCTCACTTGAATTTCTATCTCACTGATATCATGAAAGTTACCTTCACATTATGATTGTAAACCTATTCCTCATATCTCAGATTTCACTCTCCAGCTCCTTCCAATCTTCCATTCTGGGAAAAAGCCCTATAGACTATAAAAAAGGAAATAAATCTTTTTCATAGAATCTTTTTTGCCAACTCCACAGAATTCCCCAGCTTGAAAAAGCTCCCAGCAAAGACAATATGGGAGGGGAAACATGCAGTAATTAAGGATTTAGTCTATGATCAGGAAGACTTTGATTCATACCCTACTCAAGCCCAGATCACCTATTTGAGCACAGCATTGTTCTGGCCCTCATTTCTCATCCTTAAGATGGATTTAGTAGTCACTCTCTATTCTCACAGAAGTCATGTGAGAATAAATATGCTACAGATGGTAAAGTACTCAGACATTAGAGTCCTGAGGGCCAGAGTTATATCCATCTATCTGTCTTTGGAATAATTTGAAATTGAATGGAGAAAGCTTTCACAGAAAATGCTGGAGACAATTGCCTAACTTACAGCACATATTTTATTCAATGAATTTAATTTCCATTATGCTTATGAATTGTCCATGAGTGGTTTAGGAACACAAGAATTCCCACCCCACCAGGAGGAGAGTTTAATAGAAGGCAGGCATTGTGGCACTGCAGTGGGAAGAGCAGCACAGTGCGCAGCTTCCCCCAGCACCAGCCTCCCAGCTGTCCCCTGCATGCACAAGACTTGCACAGTTAGTGTTTTTTGCACATATATTTAGATCAGCTGATTGCATATGAAGTTCAATCCCAAATGTCATTTCCTGGAATATTTTCCCTTTTTTAAAATTTTTAGATATCTCCAGGTATGCCCTAGAGAGTTGAAGATCCCAGTAGGAATGATGGGATGTTTTTCTCAGAAGAGAAACCAAAATGAGCCCATTACCATAAAGCTGTTGCAAACGGATGGAATTTAATGAATATGTCATCCCACAACGAGAAGCATCTCCGCATCAGCCAGCCCACCTAACGCATTTTAGCAGTGATGTCCTGTGTGTGGTAATGCTTATCTGTACGTTAGCTAGTATGTTTATAAACTTGACCTATTTTCTGAGACTAGACAGGATCTGTGTTTGAGTAGATTTGGGGCTTGGTACAAATATTTATGAATATTTACAAACACAGTTTTGCTTTTTACCAGTGAATACTATGTCTGCATTTTTAATCTGGAGCTTCTTTTTTCAGTAATAGACTTCCTATCTTTTCAACACTCTGGTTAGACCAAAAAGCATTTTTTTCTTGAGTAAATCTGTTTTCTTTAAACCATCTTTTCATCAGGAAAAGACTCATTCATGCTTAAGATCACTTTCTTGTTACACAAAATTGCTAGTTGACCTTATCAACATGCTTATTGTTATTAACTAATTCTTACAACAAGCTTTGAGATCATTATCCTCTTACTGAGCAGCTAGGATTTGGAAGCAAAGGCAGACAGAATATGTGATACTCCTCCAGGCCACAAAGAAATCATTAGCAGAAGGCAGATTAAAATCCTGATTCCTTGTCCAGTATTTAGATGATGCCTTTTCTTTGCTATCTTCTCATCCTGTTGTTCAGTGTGCTAATGCAATACAGTGTTTCTTACAGCACTTGAGTTTTGGTCCAGTGTTTTAGAAGGACCTAATAACTACAATAATAGTGGCTGAACCCTCTTGTTTTTTGTGCAGAGGCCAAGAGAAGAACTGAAAGAGAGATAAAGCACAGCCCTGGGAGGGGGGCATGTTTTTGATCCTCTGTAAGGTGAAGTTGCCCAAACATCACTATGCAGTAGCTAACTCAGATCTAGTTTTGTGACTGAATCATCTGGAATAGCATACCAGAGCTTGGTTTTGGCATACTGGAACCTGTCTTCTGGCCACAGGTATTTATATTCTGGCATTTCCTTTCATTAAAAAAATTAACTTCATATTTACAAATTTTTCTGTGCATAATAAGGACAAAAGGGATTTACAGATACTTTCTTCTTCTGTTGTTGCCATTTAATCATCTGTTGAGCACTTAAATTTGCTCTTACTGCATTGCTATCTCCCTCTATCGTTCCTGCAGTGACATAGCTTTGATGCCCCATTCATCTCACAAATACAGTTTTTCACATGATCTCAGCTGCACTTTTTTCTCTACTGCACCTCGATCCTTCCTTATCATTGCGTCCCCCAGGCTGACATACATGGGCTTGCTGAGGCGATCAGCTCTGTGCTGGCACGTTCCGCAGCAGAGTGGAGGATCACGGGGTACAGGGTGGTTTCCTGAACCAGGTAAATGCCAGGGTCATGGAGAGAGCCGCCAGGAACCAGCACCTGGCTTGGGCGGGGCCAGGAGCAACCGCGGCCAACTCCCGCACCTGTAAAAGGCAGCCCCTAGGGAGTGCTAGTGATCAGGGCTAGCAAACAGGACACCTATACCCAGACTGACCTCTCAAGAACTGAAAGAGCTGCCCAGACCCAAAGTTGTGTGAAACTCCAGAACCTGGAAGTCTCCCTAGGGTCCAAAGGCAGGTGTGGATGTTGTGGGTGCAAGTGCGCCCAGCTGGATGAACTCTTCAAGCAAGTAGCCATGTTACAAGAGGAGTTTAACAGGCAGCACAGTATTTGGGAATGTGAGCGAGAAATTGATGTGTGGTATTGTGCACTGTCACAAGCTCAGTGACAGCCCTGCCTTAAGTCTTTGCAAAGGGAATGTAAGCTTGCTTCCAACCCTGAGCCGACAGACTCAACTAACTCACAAGACAAAGGAGACTGAACTCTCATGTCTGCTCGTGGCAGGAGGAGGAATCTTCCCCTTCCCCCTGAAGTGCCCCAATGTAACAGATATGATACCCTGGGGCTGGAGAATGAAGAGAGTATGAGTAACGGGCAAGACCCAGGGAAGGCTAACTGTGCAAAGTTGGTCCAACCACCCATCTGCATTAGAACCGGTGACACCAGAAAAGTACATAGAGTGTTAATAATTGGAGACTCCTTGCTGAGAGGCACTGAAGTGCCCATTTGTTGTCCAGACAATGTCTCTAAAGAAGCTTGCTGCCTGTCAGGAGCTTGCATACATGATGTCATGGAGAGGCTTCCAAGCCTGGTAAAGCCTGTGGACTATCGCCCGTTCCTACTATTCCAAGTAGGGTTGAACGATGCTGCAACGAGGTGACTCAGAAATATCAAAAGAGACCTTATGTCCCTCAGAAAAATGTTAAAGGGATCAGGAGCACAGGTGGTGTTCTCCTCTATCCTCCCAGTCAGAAAAGGGGGTTCAAGAAAAAGATGAACTGAAGAGGTGAATGACTGGCTCCGTAGCTGGTGCCATGCTCAAGGTCTTGGCTTCTACGATCTTGGGCATACCTTCAAGAAACTGGGCCTGTTAACAGCTGACGGGGCTCAACTGACCAAGTGGGGCAAGAGCGTCCTGGGCAACAAGCTGGCTGGACTTAAAACTTTAAACTAGATTTAGAAGGGGAAGGGGATGGAGTTCTAAGCACTAGAGAAGAGCCAGGGGCTTCTGAGGCATTAGGAAGCAACAGGAAACACCTGTGAATTGCCTCAAGGGAATTAGGGTGAACTCCTCTAAAAAGGTGATGTGGCTGATAGCCCAGCTGAAATGCCTCTATACTGATGTACACAGCATGGGAAACAAACAGGAAGAGCTGGTAGCTGCTGCCCAGATGGAAAACTATGACCTGATTACAATCACAGAAACTTGGTGAGATGAATTGCAGGATTGGAGTGCTGTGATTGACAGCTATAAACTATTCAGAAGTGAAAGGCAAGGAAGGTGAGGTGGGGGAGTTGCCCTCTATGCCAAAAATGGGATTGATTGCACAGAGCTATCTTTGAAGAACAGCAATGCACAGGTTGAGAGCTTATGGGTGAAAATTAGAGACCAAGCCAACAAAGGAAACTTTGTGGTTGGTGTCTGCTACAGGCCAGGTTAAGGAGAGGAGGTTGATGAAGAGTTCTTTCTTCAACTGCAGGAAGCATCACGCTCACAGGCCCTGATCCTGATAGGGGATGTCAACCACCAGGACATCTGCTGGAAAAGCAGCACAGCGAATTGCAAGCAATTGAAGGAAATTACTGGAGTGCGTTGAGGACAACTTCCTAGTACAGGTGATGGAGAGCCCAACCAGAGGAGAGGTGCTGCTGGACCTGTTGCTCGCTAATGCGAAAGAACTTATCGGAGAGCTGCAGCCTGGGCTGCAGCAATCATGCCCTAGTAGAATCCTCAGTCTTGAGGGGTACAGGATGGGTAAAAAGTAGAGTCAGGACCCTAAACCTCAGAAAGACAAACTTTCGGCTGTTTAGGGTGCCAGCGCCTGGGATCCCTTGGGAAACTGCCCTCGGACATAAAGGAGTGAACAAGAGCTAGGAGATATTTAAAGACATTTTTCTTATGGTGCAAGAGCTCTCAATCCCAACATGCAAGAAGTCAGGCAGAGGAGGCAGGAGGCCACCTCTTAGCCAAACTAAAACACAGAAACACAATGCATAGGCAGTGGAGGCAGGGATACACATCCTGGGGAGACTATAGGGATATGGCCTGGGAGTGCAGGGAGGGGATCAGGAAAGCCAAGGACCAGCTGGAGCTGCACTTGGCTAGGGATGTAAAAAATAACAAGAAGGGCTTCTTCAGGTACATAGGACAACAAAGGAAGATGAAAGAAACTGTGCCCCCCCCAACGAGCGAAACAGGAGACCTGGCTACAACTGACATGGAGAAGGCTGAGGTACTCAATGACTTTTTTGCCTCGGTCTTCATCGGCAAGGGCTCTAGCCATGCCACCTAAGTCACAGAATCCAAAGGCAGGGACTGGGAGAACGAGGAACCGCCCATTGTAGGAGAAGACCAGGTTCAAGACCATCTAAGGAACATGAATGTGCACAAGTCCATGGGACCTGATGAGATGCATTGGAGGATCTGGAGGGAACTGGCAGATAAGGTTGCCAAGCCACTCTCCATCATATTTGAGAAGTCGTGGCGGTCTGGTGAAGTTCCCACTGACTGGAAAAGGGGAAACATAACCCCCATTTTTAAAAAGGGTAAGAAAGAAGACCCAGGGAACTACAGGACGCTCAGTCTCCCCTTTGTGCCCGGCAAGATCATGGAACAGATCCTCCTGGAAACTCTGCTAAGGCACATGGAAAATAAGGAGATGATTGGTGGCAGCCAGCATGGCTTCACTAAGGGCAAATCGTGCCTGACAAATTTGGTGGCCTTCTATGACATGGTTACAGCACTGGTGGATAAGGGAAGAGCAACAGAAATCATCTACCTGGACTTGTGCAAAGCATTTGACCCTGTCCCACACAACGTCCTGGTCTCTAAACTGGAGAGACATGGATTTGACAGGAGGACAACTTGGTGGACAAGGAATTGGCTGGATGGTCGCACTTAAAGAGTTGCCGTCAAAGGCTCAATGTCTGGGTAGAGACCAGAGACGAGTAGTGTCCCTCAGGGATCCATATTGGGACCAGTATTATTTAACATCTTTGTCAGAGACATGGACAGTGGGATTGAGTGCACGCTCAGCAAGTTTACAGATGACACCAAGCTAAGTGGTGTGGTTGATACTCCAGAGGGAAGGGATGCCATCCAGAGGGACCTGGACAAGCTTGAGAGGTGGGCCTGTGCAAACCTCATGAAGTTCAACAAGGCCAAGTGCAAGGTCCTGCGTGTGGGTTGGGGCAATCCCAAACATGGATATAGGCTGAGTGATGAGTGGATTGAGAGCAGCCCTGAGGAGAAGGACTTAGGGGATGTTGGTGGATGAGAAGCTCAACATATGAGCCGGCAATGTGCACTTGCAGCCCAGAAGGCCAACCGTATCATGGGCTGCATCAAAAGAAGCATGGCCAGCAGGTGGAGGGAGGTGATTCTGCCCCTCTACTCCACTCTCGTGAGTCCCCCACCTGGAATACTGTGTCCAGCTCTGGAACCCCCAACATTAGAAGGACATGGACCTGCTCGAGCCAGTCTAGAGGAGGGCCATGAAGATGATCAGAGGGCTGGAGCACCTCTGCTATGAAGACAGGCTGAGAGAGTTGGGGTTGTTCAGCCTGGAGAAGAGGAGGCTCCCAGGAGACCTTATAGCAGCCTTCCAGTACTTAAAGGGGACCTACAGGAAAGATGGGGAGGGACTTTTTACAAGGGAATGTAGCGATAGGATGAGGGGTAATGGCTTCCAACTGGAAGAGGGTAGATTTAGATTAGATATTAGGAAGAAATTCTTTACTCTGAGGGTGGTGAGACACTGGAACAGGTTGCCCAGGGAAGCTGTGGAGGCCCCATCCCTGGAAGTGTTCAAAGGCCAGGTTGGATGAGGCTTTGAGCAACCTGATCTGGTGGCCATGGCAGGGGAGTTGGAACTAAATGATCTTTAAGGTCCCTTCCAACCCAAAGCATTCTATGATTCTCTGATGACTAGAGTGACAGCTTTATTTCTTGGAAGAGTAGTGCCATGAAATAAATAATTATCCCAAGGTGGTCACATGACTTCTCTAGCTACCAGCAATCTTAGTACTCTATCTTGCCATTCATCTTCTCTTCATTCACCACTTCTCTTTTCCCTTTTGTATTGAGTTTGTGTGGCAAGGTTTTGGCAGTGGGGTAGGGTACAGGGGTGGCTTCTGTGAGAAGTTGCTAGAAGCTTCCCCTATGTCTGATAGAGCCAATGCCAGCCAGCTCCAAGACAGACCCACCGCTGGCCAAGGCTGAGCCAATCAGCGATGGTGGCAGCACCTCTGTGATAACATATTTAAGAAGGGGGGGTGAAAAAAAATCAACTGGGCAATTGCAGCCTGAGAGAGGAGTGAGAATATGTGAGAGAAACAACTCTGCAGATACCAAGGTCAGCGAAGAAGGAGGGGGAGGAGGTGCTCCAGGTGCCAGAGCAGAGATTCCCCTGCAGCCCGTGGTGAAGACCATGGTGAGGCAGGCTGTCCCCCTGCAGCTCATGGAATGTTAATGGTGGAGCAGATATCCACATGCAGCCCATGGAGGAACCCATGCCGGAGCAGGTGGATGCCCGAAGGAGGCTGTGACCCCATGGAGAGTCCGCACTGGAGCAGGCTCCTGGCAGGACCTGTGGATCCATGGAGAGAGGAGCCCATGTCGGAGCAGATTTGTTGACAGGACTTGTGACCATGTGGGGGACCCATGCTGGAGCAGTCTGTTCCTGAAGGACTGCACCCTGTGGAAGGGACCCATGCTGGAGCAGTTTCTGAAGAACTGCAGCCCGTGGGAAGGACTCACGTTGGAGAAGTTCATGGAGAACTGTCTCCCATTGGAGGGACCCCATGCTGGAGCAGGGGAAGAGAGTGAGGAGGAAGGAGACAGAGACAATGCATAATGAACTGACTGCAACCCCCATTCCCCGTCCCCCTCTGCCGCTCAGGGCGAGGAGGTAGAGAAAATTGGGAATGAAGTTGAGCCTGGGAAGAAGGGAGGGGTGGGAGGAAGGTGTTTTAAGATTTAGGTTTTATTTCTCATTATCCTCCTCTGATTTGATTCATAATAAATTAAATTCATTTTCCCCAAGTTGAGTCTGTTTTGCCTGTGATGGTAATTGCTGAGTGATCTCTCCCTGTCCTTATCTCAACTGATGAGCCTTTTGTTATATTTTCTCTCCCCTGTCCAGCTGAGGAGGGGGAGCGTTTGAGTGGCTTTAGTGGGCACCTGGTATTCAGCCAGGGTCAACCCACCACACTTTTTTTCTCATCATATCCAAAGTCAGAGAATGAGGGGTTTATGCCAAAGGCAGCCTTCTCCCTCTGTTTTAGCTCTAGCACACCTGTGGATGTTGATAAATAAGTCCTGTTCAGGCAGATAGGGAGGCACAGTGCTGCCCAGAGGACTGCACAGGCTGAAGGTTTTAACTGTTTTGCTGTCTGTGGCAGGCTGGCAGAGTGCTGCTCTTCCCCACAGCTTAGCACCCGCTTCCATGTCTGCTGCAGAAGAGTGCAAGGCTTGACCTTTCCATGTCATTTCATGGGTGTCTGAGCCAGTGGTAGCACATTTGTACTGGTGTAATGCCTGGAAGTTCCTTGTAGCTCCTGTGCACTAAGTACTGTATATAAATACTGTACAAGAGTAGCCCTTACCCCAAATAAGTCAGTCTTTGTTACCATGTGTTTTTTAATTTAGCCCAAGTACCAAAATTAGGACAGTCTTTGCATGAGACCATGAGAAAAGAGATGCACTTCTTACATTCCCATGCTGCAAACACCAAAATCTGACCACAAGTTTTGTTGCTTTTTTAAAAATCCCAGTTATTATTGGCATGATTCATTTTTTGTTTTGTAATAGTACCCAGATGTCCCAATTGGGGTCCTGCTGTGCTTAACACCCTACAAGCATATAAGAAGATACAGGCTTTGCTGTGCAGAACTTAAAATTTAATTTAGGAAGCAAACGTAGGAACATAAACAAGGTGAAATGGGCATCAGGGTGACTGGTTGCTGTAGACTGGCACTGCTCGATGAAGAATGTCGCTAAATCATGCACCAGGAATTCTGTGCGTTGGTCAGTGTCCCACTGTGGCTCTGTCATCAACCATTAGCTGGTGTCAGTCTCTTGCATGCTTTGCCTGAGGAGCAAGTTCTGAAGTAAAACTTGAAGTTGATAAGATGAATTTATTAGACGAAGCCATGCAGACTGAAGGGGAGGCATATAGTTTGGTTAGGTTTTTTTTTTTCTTTTTTGTCCTAATGGAGGGACAGGAAATTCCTGGCAAGTTAACGTTGATAGGCTTGGGGAACAAAAGCTGCAGAAAAGTATTAAAAGAAAAGAAGTGGTGCGGCAATGAAGGGGGAAATACCAGTTCAGGCAGGAGATGTTCAGCTCTCAGTGATGGCATGGTGTAATAAAGATTAGAACTGAAGGAACGAAGGAGAGGAAAGGGATTTCAAAAGGTTTGGCATTTTTATTTAATCAAATAATAATTCCCTTTTGGATCTGAAACACCTAATTTCCTATTTTCTACTCATTAAATACTACGTACCATACCAAATTTATTATTTTATGAGTAAAACCATGTTTTTCTAACAGGCCACATAAGTAATTTCTGGGAATACTGGTCATTTTGCCTAGGGTATAGGGGTAACTGGTGCTTTTCATTTAATTGACCATTTGCTGGCAGTACACGTTAGCAGTGATCCCTCACTTTTACAATGATATGTTATTCATTATGATTGTATCTCAACTTTGTTCCTCTTGAATGTATCAAATGCAGGAGCCAAATCTTGATATGAAGTCTTCAATGCTAAGGGATGAATGCCTACTCTTAAAGCCCACTAAGAAAAAACAGGTAAACGAGCTTTTCATTAACATTTCATAGTACTTCTTTCAACTATAATGAAAACAGTTCATTTTTGCTTCTTGCCATTGTTCCTTCTAAGGGACTATGCCATATTTTCATAGGAATTATGCTTATCATGAAGTATCAATGGTATGCCTGCATTACTTTTTTCCTTACATGCAAAAATAAAATGAAGGCAAATTAAATAAAATTAATGGCATGCACGCAAAGAAGAAAGTTCAGCTATATGGAAAAACGATGGCCAGGATTTCTCCAGGGACTCTCCGCTGTCCTTGGTAACAGGCATGTGTTACCACACTCCTGCAATGCAAAGTACACTACACTCTGAGTGAACAGTTTTATTTGGTACAGTTTAGAGAGACACACGATATCCTGTTTTTAATGCAGCACAGATGTTGGCAGATTGAATTACCAAGTCTCATTAAATCATATATATAGTCATGAAATAAATTTTCTATTTCTTATATTTGTGTACTAGATCAAATTGTTAAAGCTAAGACAAGGGAGGTGAAAAGGGGCCAGTTATGGTGCTCGTAGGGGTTGATACTTGTTAATCTCTGTTTTGATCCAAGCAATATTTCATTTGACTGTTTATTTTCATTAAGATGCTTTTTGAACTTATTTATTGAGCTATGGTACTTCTTGGGAAGTGTTTCTGGCTGTGAACAAATACCATCTGCACTAAAGTAAAATTGTGTGTAAAAAAAGCTCATTAGTACAAACTAAAACAAGGAAAGGATCCTAGAAAGGGCCTGAGGAGGAAACCTATAAGAGTAATGGCAGGATGGAAGGGCAGAAGGACACTGAGCTTCAGGACTTTTACAGCAGTCCAGCTTCAAACTAAACAACATTTAGTCAGTTTGTATTAATGTTACTGTGTGGTTTGAAGCAGGCTTCAGCCACCTGCAAATCATTCCTGGAAGCAAGAGAATGCCTAAAATACAGACATGGAGGAGCAGGACACACAAATTATATATCGCATATATATCTAAATATATATGCATGGTAATACATATCTATATAAAAAGGAGAATATAAGCTCTGCATTTTCAAGTCTCTGTCTGAATTTTAGAAATTGAATTCAATATACAAGCACCCAAGTTAACAGTCAGCTATTTACACCACAAATGATCTATTGTTTGTAATAGATGGTGTCTGATTTCTTAATGAGCATGTACTTCATTCAAAAGAGTGATTTGTGATGTAAACGGGAAGATCACCCCGAAGACACTAGACCCATTGCACCTTTATGTGGTTGTTTTGGCCTCATTAGGGAAGAGGTGTGTTCCCAGAGCTCGACTATGCCAGGACTTTGTTACATGAACTTGTTACCACAGAGCCATGCATTAGCTTGGTCACTCTGTACTTGTTCTTCACACACTTCTCCAATAAGTACAAACTAACTTACTCCCACTGACATTAAGGAGTGAATTTCCTGACCAGAATAGTTAACAGGAGCAGTTATCCCACACTGTACCCACACTGTGCTTTCAGTGACTAGCTCATGTGCCAAGAACCAGAGACTGAAGAACAAACATAGTAAAATTCTGCTGAAGACAACCCAGCTTCTATTTCTAATGTGAGGTGGCTTACTGTATTGAGTTTGCATTTCAAGGTTTTGGTAGCGGGGGGGCTACAGGGGTGGCTTCTGTGAGAAGCTGCTCAAAGCTTCCTCTATATCCGATAGAGCCAATGCCAGCCAGCTCCAAGATGGACCTGCCACTGGCCAAGGCCTAGCCAATCAGCGATGGTGGCAGCACCTCTGTGATAACATATTTAAGAAGGGGAAAAAAAACCTGCTGCACAACAGCAGCTGGAGAGAGGAGTGAGAATATGTGAGAGAAGCAACTGTGCAGACACCAAGGTCAGTGAAGAAGCAGGGGGAGGAGGTGCTCCAGGCACCAGAGCAGAGATTCCCCTGCAGCCCACAGAGATCCATGCTGAAGCAGTGAAGCTGAAGGACCTGTTCCTGAAGGACTGCACCCCGTGGAAGGGATCCATGCTGGAGCAGTTTGTGAAGAACTGCAGCCCGTGGGAAGGACTCACGTTGGAGAAGTTCATGGAGAACTGTCTCCCATTGGAGGGACCCCACGCTGGAGCAGGGGAAGTGTGAGGAGTCCTCCCCCTGAGGAGGAAGGAGTGGCAGAGACAATGTGTGTTGAACTGACCACAACCCCCATTCCCCATCCCCCTCTGCCACTCGGGGGGGGGAGGAGATAGAGAAAATCAGTAGTAAAGTTGAGCCTGGTAAGAAGGGAGAGGTGGGAGGAAGGTGTTTTAAGATTTAGGTTTTATTTCTCATTATCCTCCTCTGATTTGATTCGTAATAAATTAAATTCATTTTCCCCAAGTCGAGTGTGTTTTGCCTGTGATGGTAATTGCTGAGTGATCTCTCCCTGTCCTAACCTTGACTCACAAGCTTTTCATTATATTTTCTCTCCCCTGTCCAGCTGAGGAGGGGGAGTGATTGAGTGGCTTTAGTGGACACCTGGCATCTAGCCAAGGTCAACCCACCACACTTACCCATAGCCTTAGATTTTCCAGCTATCTGCACAACCTACCAAAATGTGAGAAAATTATAAGCTTCCTTGTCTTCGCTA
Organism: Burhinus oedicnemus; assembly: GCA_008921705.1. Taxonomy (NCBI): domain Eukaryota; kingdom Metazoa; phylum Chordata; class Aves; order Charadriiformes; family Burhinidae; genus Burhinus; species Burhinus oedicnemus. The sequence goes on from VFFE01008322.1 coordinate 15,369, forward strand.
AGATTTTGTATTGTGGTAGTCATAATGTTTTGGTTAAGAACAAATCAATTTTCCTACTAAAGAAGCACCCTATATCTGTTTTCCACCTTTGTGGTGATATAATCCAGACTTCCCCTACAGTTTTTTGTCCTTTTCATACTGCTGAAATAGTAGAAATTATCATAGTGGG
>VFFE01008323.1:15851-34586 GCA_008921705.1 Burhinus oedicnemus
TTCTTGCTTATAAGTATCTAAAGGGTGGGTTGAAGGAGGATGGAGCCAGACTCTTTTCAGTGGTTCCCAGTGACAGGACGAGGGGCAACAGGCACAAGTTGGAACATAGGAAGTTCCATTCAAACAGAAGAAAAAAACTTCTTTACGGTGAGGGTGACAGAGCACTGGAACAGGCTGCCCAGGGAGGTTGTGGAGTCCCCTTCTCTGGAGATTTTCAAGACCTGCCTGGATGCAGTCCTGAGTGATGTGCTCTAGGCATTCCTGCATCAGCAGGGGAGTTGGACTAGATGATCTCTAGAGGTCCCTTCCAACTCTGAAAATTCTGTGATTCCGTGAAACAGTTCCAAGAGAATGAGGTAACTTCAAAAGAAGGACAGCCCAGCAACAAAGAAAACCAATAAGAAATCAAGAGACCACCGACCAGAATTAAGTGATTGGACTTGGGGATCAAGTGCTGGGTGGTACAGGCATAATTGAGGGGCGCGAACTGGGGTAGTGGTCTGTCCTGGTTTGAGGTAAAACAGAACCAAGTTTCTGTTGAGTAACTTTACTTTTCAGTTAAGCCTTTTCTAACTAACTCTGAAATTAACAGCATATTTTTCAGACACTGTCCACTCCCTTCTCTGAAAGGAGAGAGGTCAGAGTGCATCTGTCATTTATTTCAGTGGCCAGTCTGGCCCAAACCACGACAGGGTCCCTCTCTGGAGGCACCCAGCTTGAGCTGTAACCTGAGAACTAATAAAAGAGGAATTTGAAACCTACATTAATCAGTAGGATCCTAGGGTTGGACCATGTTATGGTGGCTGGCGTGCATAAATCCATAACAGGAACAGAGAGGATGTCCACAAATTTTTCCTGGGTTGCTTCAGCAGAAAGGTCTCGTGTTTTAGACGCTTATTTGAATGCCAAGGACTACAGTAGGGCTGTGATAAGCTCAATAAGGTTTGTTCATCAAACCTAAGTTGCTTCATAGGAAGGGAGCTGCTTAACAGGGTGTGGTAAGATAAGACAACACCTGGCTGCATAGATAAGATAGGCATGAATACTTGCATAAGCTAGACAAAGCTGCAAAATCATCATGACAAATGGCAAGAAAAGGAGGGGCTCATGAAGACAAGGAATACGACACGTAGCCACAATCACCTGGCGGCAAAGAGAGGCAGACGCAGAATACACCACTATACCGGAAATGAAGAGTATAAAAGCAAGGACTTTCGGGAATTGGTGCGTGCCGTCGGTGGAGTGGGATTCCCGGGCCGCCCAGCGCTGTTTTGCTTGCTGCCGCTTGCTAAATAAATACTTCAAATTTTAATTGGCTCTGTCTCTCCTCAATTTGTGAGATCAACTTATTACAGTCCCAGGTGCAATTTGTTGTCATCAGTGTTTCTGCAAAGTAAAAACAAAAGAGAATGCTCGGTCGTATTCTGACCAACAGAGTTAAGTTAGAAGGTAGGTACCACCCCGTCAATGCCCGACTGCGTGGTTGCCGGCAGTGGGTATTGTTTCACATTGGTAAATTTTGATGGGGGCAAGGATATAGACATCTCTAACAAATTTATACTTTTTGTCTCATCCCCTCCTATGTTAACTCGGTCAGCAAAGCTCCAAACCGAGCCATGGGGGAGTTCCCATGCTCTGCCAAATAATAAATCAAATCCTAGTATGTTAGTATTGGCTGCACCCACCAATACTTCAGTTCGAGTCAATTTGTCTTCTCCCAGGAGCCATAAAGTGATCTTTGCCGTAGGGCATTCCTTTATGATCCCATCAATTCCTGTGAATTTTAGTTTGCAGCAACCGAGTTTAACATTTAGGTGTTCTGCGGTCTCCTTAGTAATCACTGATATTTGGGCACCAGTATCAATAAGAAAATTTACAAAAACTCTCTGGGGTCCCACTGGTATAGCAATAATTGGTTCACGATGTTTACTAGAGAGCCACTGCATAGCTAACACCCTCCGGGCAGGGTGGCTCACTGGCCTCCCCAGGGGCACATGTTTTTCAGCAGTGTATCTTTCATGTCAATCGAATCCCTCTGAGGCGCTGAGGGTGTGGGTTTGTCAGGGGCTATAGGCCTCCCTGGTGACTGATCTCCCTTCAGCGAATCACTCCTTTTGCTCAGCAATTTTACCAGAGCTCTGAGATCTGCAGTCGATGGGCCATGTAACAATTGTCGAGACACTCCCATCGCCACAGCCCATCGCCAGAGGTCATTGCGCTCCTTATCAAATTTCGATTTGACCTCAGGTTTCTGCTTAGGAGTATAGACTTGACGGACTTGGGGGGTGGTGGGTGGTCGTGGAGCCTTTCAACGCTTGAACCAACCCAGCCCATCCTGCGTCCATAATCTACCAACTCCTGTACAAAATCACCCCAAGTAGGTACATGAGCCTGTTCTGCCTGTTCTTTCTGTCATATACTACCCTGTTGCACAGCATTGCGGCTCACTTTTATGCGATCTTGCACGTTTGCCACGTATGTCTTTAGACTATCTGGGAGTCCACGGATAAGGGGGATTAATGTAGCTGGATCAATAGGGGCTAACATCGGGGATCTCCTTACCAAGTTCCGCTCATACATTGCCTGTATACAGGCTGCCTTTTGCACAGACGCAGTCAAGTCAGTGAACTCTGAGGTCTTTATCACACGAGGGTCTCCCCTATCTTGTGGGTCAATACCACCAGCCCAATAAGCAGCCTGTGTAGTCAATGAATAATTATGATCACCCGGCGTTGTAGTTAAAAATACTCAAGGACCCCAATAACCTCCTGCTTCTTCTTCACTTAACAAAATGCTATCCCCTCCTGCGAGGGAGACACGCCACACATACTCAGTCTCGGACTCCCCTGGGTGCTGCAAGTATTTTTCCCGCAGCTTGGCTAAGTCAGTAGGAGACCACGGGACAGTCCGTGTAGCGGTACGAACATCATCCCCCTCATTTGTGACCTCGGTTTTAATAAGCGGTCATATGGATACAGGCTCTGGGGTATAATCATAATTGGAACCCTCCTCTGGTTCATCATCATCCAGCTATCTCCATCCCACGTTTCAGGGTTAGTATGCCGAGCAATTTTGCGGATCTGTGCTGTGGAATCGCTAGCTGTCGGCAATGACTCCAGCAGAGAGTTTCCCGAAACGGACTTTCTATTGATTTTTCACCAACAGCTAACAATAGCATCTTAAGCAGCTCATTTTCCTTCTTTAAACTTGCATTTTCTATTCGGAGCGTATCTACTCGCGTTCCTAACTGCTCCCTTTCAAAATTTAGTGATTTCTGTAACACTTCATTGTATGACTTTAAAGTAACACATTCCACATCTGCAACTCATTGAGGAGGCGGGGATTCCATAGCCTCCTTCTGCACGCAGGATAAACAAGCTCCTAAAATCGCACAGACAATTCCTTTACCGTTACCATCTTTAACCCTTTGCTCACACCTGCACTGTTCGATTAGCTCTATTATTTTATCTTCATCTTTCCAGAATTTCTGGGCCCACTCTAGTCCCACTTGGGACAGTGCACATTTATATTTTTGTAGCAATTTCTCCATGGCAATCCTGCCGACTACACCAATTTTACTGTCGCGTTAAAAGGAATGCAGTTTCGATATTTGTCTGTCAGAGTCCCAGGACTTTCACTGATCCGTCTATCAGAGTCCCCACAAAGGACTTGCACTGAGTCAGATTCACAAAAATCAAAATTAGTTATTTTATTGAGAGCAACAGAACAGATTTGAGATTGCCGTTGATAAATTCACTGACTACAATAGCGCTACTAATTAAGGTTAATATTGCTGGCAAAAATAATGATAATAATACAACAACCCGGGGGTAACATTCACCAGAGGGTGAAAGGCGCAGCGCTTACCCAGAAGGCGTCCCTGCCTGGGGTGGGGGAAGAGAACACAGCCCGTCGACTGGTCCATCAGGTATTGAGTCCTGTGCCTAGTTCTGGGCTCCTGTTGTGGAGCTCCTCAGGACAGCTCCTCAGTACAAGAGAGACATGGACATACTAGAGAGTTCAGCAAAGGGCCAGAACGATGATTGAGGGACTGGAACACCTCACATATGAGGAAACACTGAGAGAGCTGAGACTGTTTAGCCGAGAAACGAGAAGGCTCAGGGAGAAATCTTATCAATGTATAAAAATACCTGATGGAAGAGAACAAAGAGGATGGAGCCAGGCTTTTGTCAGTGGTGCTTTCCTGGTTTGAGGTAAAACAGGACCAATTTTCTGTTCAGTAATTTTACTTTTAGCTAGGCCTCTTCTAACTGCTGAAATTAACAGCATGTTGTGCAGAAAACTGTTCCCTCTCAGAGTGATAAGACCCATGTTTATAGCTGATGCCAAGGAATGGGATGCAGAGAGGCTCTTGCTTATCCTTATTGCTATAACAACCAAGGGCAGCCAACTTTGTTACTTGCCCTGTTGGAGGGTCGGAAGCAGAAAAGCGTAGAGGGGTCACACCTGCGGGGAGGAGCAGACAGGACAGGGGACCCAAAAACTGACCAACAGGGTATTCCATCCCATCTGCCTCATGCTCAGTATAAAAGCTGAGGGATCAAAGGGTCAGCCCTTTGCTTTCTTCAATGGCCGGCGTCCTGGGAGGACTCTGTCTGTTCGTCTGCCTTTGATCCCGATCCTGAATCCAGATCCGGAATCCAGTTCCCATCCATCACTGAGTCCAGTCTGGGATTTCCCCAGTGCCTGCTGGTGACGTGATTGTCATCCTGGGAGCTTGATACGGTTTTGTATATATTTCATTATTTTCTTTTTATTATTTTATTATTAATATTTCATTAAAGTAGTTTAGTTCCTTCTAAACTCATGTGTCACTCTCTCCTGCCTCTCTTTGAAGAGAGGCGGGGGAGAGCATCTGTCATCCGCCTCGGTGGCCAATCTGGCCCAAACCACGACACTTCTTTTCTCAAGACAGAACAAACCCAATTCTCTCAGCCTTTCCTCATATGGCAGGCTTCCCAGTCCTTTGATCATCTTGGTGGCCCTTCTCTAGACCCTCTTCAGCCTGTCCACATCTTTTTTGCATAGCGGGGACCAAAACTGAGCACAGTATTCCAGGTGTGGCCTGACAAGCACTGAGTGGAGTGGGATAATGGCTTCTTTATCTCTGCTGGTGATGCCCTTGTTGATGCAACCCAGCATCCTGTTGGCTTTCTTTGCCGCAGCAGCACACCGTTCACTCATATTGAGCTTGTTGTCCACCAGGACCCCCAGGTCCATTTCCACAGAGCTGCTGCCCAGCCGGGTAGATCCCAGCCTGTGCTGCACTCCTGGATTATGTTTTCCCAGGTGCAAGACCTTACATTTGTCCTTGTTGAACTTCATAAGGTTCTTGTTAGCCCACTCTTCCAGCCTATCCAGGTCTTCCTGAAGGGTGGCTCTCCCTTGCGAAGTGTCCTCTTCCCCACTCAGTCTGGTGTCATCGGCAAACTTCATCAGGGTACACTTGATCCCATCACCAGATCACTTATGAAGATATTAAACAGCATTCGACCCAGTATCAACCTCTGGGGGATCCGACTTGTGACAGGTTGCCAGTTTGAAAAGGAGCTATTTACCACCACCCTCTGGGTGCGGCCTGTCAGCCAGTTCCCAACCCAATGCACAGACCACTTGTCTAGACTGTAACGCATCAGTTTCTCTAGGAGGAGGCTGTGGGAAACCATATCAAAAGTCTTGGAGAAATCCAGGTAGACAATGTCCACCGCTCGCCCCACATCAACCGAGCAGGTTATTTTGTCGTAGAAGGCGATCAGGTTTGTCAAGCTCGATTTGCCCTTGGTGAACCCGTGTTGGCTTTTCCCAATCACATGCTTCACTTGACTTGCAATAGCCCCCAGGAGGATTCATTCCACAACTTTCCCAGGGACTGAAGTAAGACTTGCCAAACAAAAGTCAGAGTAGGATAATGAGAAAAACAAATCTTAAAACACCTTCCCCCCACCCCTCTCTTCTTCCCTTCAACTTGACTCCCAAATCCTCTACCTCCTCCCCCCGAGCAGCGCAGGGGAACAGGGAATGCAGGTTGCAATCAGTTCATCACATGTTGTCTCCGCTACTCCTTCCTCCTCACACTGTTCCGCTGCTCCAGCATGGGGTCCCACCCACAGGCTGCATTTCTTCACAAAATGCTCCATCATGGGTCCTTTCCATGGGGTGCAGTCCTTCAGGAACAGCCTGCTCCAGCTTGGGTCCCCCATGGGGTCACAAGTCCTGCCAGGAGCCTGCTCCAGAATGGGGTCTCCATGGGGTCACAGCCTCCTCTGGGCACATCCATCTGCTCCGGCTTGGGGTCCTCCACGGGCTGCAAGAGGACAACCTGCTTCACCATGGTCTTCATCATGGGCTGCAGGGGAATCTCTGCTCCGGCACCTGGAGCATCTCCTCCCCCTCCGTCTTCACTGACCTTGGTGTCTGCAGGATTGTTTCTCTCACGTGTTCTCACTCCTCTCTCTTCCAGCTGCTGTTTCGCATCAACTTTTTCCCCTTCTCAAATATGTTATCACAGAGGCGCTACCACCGTCGCTGATTAGCTCAGCCTTGCCCAGTGGCAGATCCATCTTGGAGCTGGCTGGCACTGGCTCTATTGGACATGGGGGAATTTCCTCGCATCTTCTCACAGAAGCCACCCCTGTAGACCCCCCCACTACCAAAACCTTGCCACGCAAAACCAATGCATGTCACCCCTCGCCTCTGTGAATCACATATTTAAGAATTATCATTAAAATACACATTCATCACACAATCTACAATTTTCACAAACTTCACTTACATCAACTAAAAGAATTCCCTACACCAAAATCAAAATAACGTCATCACAACACCGACAAAGGTAGACAGTTTACACACAATCCACCCCTTGTTCCTTCAGCACAATTACAGCGACAGAAATTCCCCACATTTTTGAAGCAGCTGAAATATTGAATTGACAAACATTTGGGCTAAAGCCAATCTTTGTAAGACAATGCCAAAATATAATTTTAAAGATCTGAGAACCACAAAATCAAGGGTGTTTTAGACAGTGACAGAAAGCCAGGCTGCTAATACAAAACATACTACCTATAGATCTGAGAACAGTGCCCCAGATTGCTAACATACAGCAACACAGAGTCAGATTTCAACATTGTCCTTAATTTCATATACTCCTACAGATTTCAGTAGATGTTTAACTTTTCTCCAGCATTGATTTGTACAGTTATAAATCACTTGGTATTTTTGTTTTTTCAAGGTTTCATGCAAGATTTCTTTTTACAAATGATTTGTTGAGTTCCCAAGTCATCTACTAATGTTGGGGGATGGGGAATCTCCATCACATAGCTTTGTAGAAGTGGTATAAGCAAGCAGAACATGTAATTATAAAATCTGTTTGTTCTCAGATATTATGAGATGACTCAAGAATGTTGTGTATATAGAATCTATATTAAAGGGGAGGTTGGGAGAAAGACATGCAGGCAACTATGCACTGATCAGAGTAATTTAAAAAATATGCAGAACTTTAGAACAGTTTTTTAAAGAAAAGACAAATACAGAAATAAAGGAAGAGTAGAATGAGCAGTTTGAGCTAGACTAATCTGATACACAGAAGTGCAGTAAATCTCATCTAACTTCAGTAAAGCATATCTTTTTTGACACATAGGAAACTATGGGATAGGAAAGTGGGATTTAGTAGAGGAGTTGTAAGGCTGTACCTCAGTAATAATGAAAGGAAAACTTTTGTATAGAAGAGGGTTAGCTTTGGAATTGCTCAGGGTGAGTGTTGGATCTGAATCTTTAGTACTTGTTTTAATCACAAAAGGTAGGAATATGGTGATGAAATTTCCCGGTTATGCAAAGTGCACTGTCAATATCAAGATGCTATATGGGAAGAACTAGGTGACCTTGAGAACTAAAGTAATGTAAATAGAATGAAATTCAGTAGTACAAATTGCAAATACAAATGGAATGGAATGCAAGGACTGAGAGTGGGCTAATAACAAAAATTACTGTTTCAGCCAGAAGCTCATTAGCTGGAAACAGCCAAATTACTTTGGTAAGTACAGTCCTAGGAGCTTTGGCCTGCCTTAGCTGAATTATTTCTAGCAGAATTAGAGGAGCGTTAATGATGTTATGCAAAGTTCTAGTGAACAAATCAAAATAATTTGTGAAGTTCTACTCATTCATATTCAGGAAACATGAATTAAAATTGGAGCAGATGCAAAGAAAGGCTCTATTCTTCTTACTATTCCAGTAGCCTTTCTTGCAAGAAGATACCTCAAAAATAATGTCTACCCTAGCAAAAAGTCCAAGAAGGAATAAAAACATAGAATCATAGAATGGTTTGGGTTGGAAGGGACCCTTAAAGATAATCTAATTCCAACCCCCGCCACCACGGGCAGGGACATATTTCACTAGACCAAGTTACTGAAAGCCCCATCCAACTGTAAGCCATCTGAGAAGGGATATTGTATCTCTCCATAACATGTTGTACAGTGGAGGAAGACTGCTAAGGGGAGGCTGTAACACTAAGGACAGAGAGGAAAAGAAAATGCAAAAGTCTTTGAACTATCTGAGCCACAAGAACAAGTAGATATAAAATAGAGAATAAACTTAAGTGGGAAATTGGAAGATGATTCCTTTCTGTTAAAGCAATCAATGGCTAGATCATCTCTCAATAAGAACAGTCAGCACCAAAGAAGTATCTACTTTTAAAATGTATCTTGATTAGTTCATTAACAGGCATATGCAATATGGTTATTCATAATAGCAGGTGACTTCGCTGAATCAAGTGGTTTCTTCCAGCCTCTGCTCCCAGTTGTTTCCTCTGTGAGGATGGATCTGTAGAGAAGTCTGTGGAATTCCTCTGATGGATTGCTAATATATTACACAGATCTACCTTAACTCAAAAATGATTTTTTTGAAGACTGAACCATGACACTAGTGCCATCTCTTTGGAATTGTCTGGTTCAGCTATTATTTTGGTTTCCTGCAGCACATAATTTCATTGCAGGGCTAGGCAGTGGTCAGAGCTGATTCACGTATGCAGCGGTATTAGTTTTTCTCATTCTTGAGCTTTTGACATATCAGTGAAGAATGTGAAAGGCTTAATTATGCCTTTGTGAAGCTAAGGTGCTGCCTGTGGTGAGAAGGAAGTGGTTTATGCCAGCTGGGGAGGCCTATTCTCGTCAAGCACTGCTGATACGATTTCTGGGCAGCACCAGCAGGACAGGTCTGGCAGGTGTTCCCCCAACTTTCCTGACTCTTTCCCAGTGTGTGCAAGTGAAGGGAATTCCTTGGAAAAAAATGGGTGGAAAGGGAAAAGACAAAGGGATATAATCCCAACTTTCAGATGCCTCTTCAGAGTTGCTGTTGCCCATATTACTGGTAACTGTTACTGAGTTTATAAAGCCCAAAATTGTTGACCTCTTGCTTAGATTAGTACAGGTGGGGCAATTGCCTTGAACTTGTGCTTTTCTTTCTATGCACTATTGATTTTCTTCTATGTATATAACCACTGCTAAAGGTTTTGGGAGCTTTGCTTAGGGAACATGCATGTTTAACTGCCAAACTAAATAGAAGAATATGAAGAAGTGCTATACGTGTTTCTGTAGCCTAGCTCTGTACAATGGAGATAAGCTTTTAACATTGTTCTCTTAGTTTCTTACTCCAGTTTTCTTATCAGACATCCAGTAACATTTGTCCAACACTGTGGAATCCTGCGATGTGCATTTGAGTGGGAGGAGTAATTACATAAACACTTCTGGTGTTTATGCACTTCCCACAGACCTCTTGGGCCCTTGTGTAATAATTTTCTTCAATAAAGAAAACTGTATAAGCATTAATCATCAAAATGTAGCAAGATCCTGTAGTTTGGTGGGTCAGGCAGCTTGCATGTGTTCTGCAGAGTGCAGTTTGACATTTTTTGGCATTGGCAAGTTCAGGACAGGTTGGGTTGGATGAGTTTAACACTGCCAAAGCTACAGGCCTGGTGAGAACATGTACATTTATGCATGGTGTTCAAGGAGCTAAACTATTTTCTGTACTCTCTTTTGTCTCCCTTCACAAACTCTTAGAGAAATTTAGCATAGCAGAATTTGATTTTATAGTGATCAGTCGTGCAACTGGCTATAACTTTTTAGGACTGGGTTTGACTCTGCAGCTGAGTTAAACTAGCAAATGCTTTTGTAAAATGGGAGGTCCTGTTCACCCACTCCTCCCTCCGCTCCTTTATTTCTACCTACCAGGAGGTAGGACCACCTCCTTTGCACTGACTTTGGTACTCACTGGACCTCTTATAAACCTGATTTAACTTGCAAACCTGACAGAACTTTTTTGTCAAGATAGTTGTTTGTCAGTTTGGAGTTGAGCTGGCACATGGAGAAGTGGGAGCAAATGTCCAGGAGCAAGGAGGGTGAGGGAAGTGAGACCTCCCCACCTCATTGATCAGCTCAGCCATGTTGTCAAAATGCCCCAGCTGCAATCTCAAACACGATATGCTGCCCAGCAAAAAACTAGGTAGACAAAAGTATATGAAGGTGTGAGAGAGATGTGTATTCATAATTTGTGCATAATAGAATTTTAAGTGTGAAAGTGATCTGAAGAGAGAGCCATTAGTTTAGGAGAAACTGCAGGAGTAGTTTAATAATAACCAGCTGTATTAGGAGGGCACATTTTATTAGTAAATCACCCAGGCTGTGTCCACCTTGCTGTTGTCAGGGGGCAGTAAGGACTGGTGCAGCGCTGCAGGGGGAGCTGAGCAAGGGTAGCAAGGCAGGCACAGGTAGCAGCTGATCTAGCAAGGGCTCAGCCCCGCAGTGCCCTAGTAAGCCTGGTGATGGTAGCCAGGTTCAGTCATGAGCCTAGGTGGCCAGACAAGTCTGTAGAGACGAGGCAAGTCAGGGGTCAGGGTGCCTGGCCCAGCACAAGCATAGCTGCAACATTGCTGCAGCATAGCTCAGGTGGGGGCCAAGTATGAGGGCCTCAGCTTAAAAGCCACTCTAGAGTGAAATGGGGGAGAGCCCCCCACTGAGGCTTCTTAACAGAGCTTTCTGGGAGAGCTGTCTTCAAAGCTAGACACTTCAACCATTATTGAAGCTGACCCTGAGCCCAGGAAAGCAAACTTCCAGCCGGGGGGAAGGTAGAAGGGGTGTGCTCAGAGCTCTAACAGCTTTATAAAAAACATGCATTAGCTCAAAGCTCGAACTGCAGTGAAGTAATGCATGTTTTGATGACGTGGGGGTGCAAAACTTTTTATCTTGCAGTGCCTAGAGTATCTGATTTTTATATTCTCCATAGTGTAGAAAGAGAATCAAATAGTACTACAACAACTCTAAACACCATTTGCTTTCTCCAGAAACAAGAAGATGGTGTGTTTGGAGAAGGATAGACATTTTCTTACAGTTGGATTTACCCAATGCATAGGGACCATAGTATCATTTATGGTATCTCCTTTCATACACAATAAATGGAAAAATCCCACAGATGAACTACGCTGTGCATGCACCATAGGAAGGCTTGTGCTCTGCTTTGTATCAGCTATGAATGGGAAAGCTAGACTATAGGATCCTGGATCTTCCCTTCACATATTTGTTAATCAGACATAAACAAACATGACAGAATTTATAGCAGTTCATATGGGACTGTGGTTCTAATTCAGACTCCTAAAGCCTTTAAAAACTAACATGTATAAAACAAGAAAATACATTTTTTTCATAAATTCTTGTTCTATCCTGCACTCAATTAGTATATGTGGGACAAAGACATGGTTAATGAATGGTGAATAGTTCATTACGATATTTAAAGAAAAAACTTATCTAAAACCAGCTTACATTTAAAATGTTCTGGCCTTACAAGAATGTACGTCATCATAATACAGTGGAATTATTCTCTTAAGTAATTTGACATAATATACTTGGTCTCTTGAAATGCCTTTGGGTGATCAGAGATCTCTGCTGATGTAATTTTACAGAAGAGTTTCTTATATTTATTCTGCTTTAACATATTAAAACATACTTGTTCCACATTAAATAAGGACAAAGTTTTAAAATCCCACTGTCGTCACTTAGTAAATAATTATGTGGCTGTCCATCAGCAGTTTTGACCTAGTCTTACAGAATATCACTGATGTAATTCTTCCTTCATGCTGCCCACTGTCCTGAGATCAGTAAGATTGTTTCCAGAACAATGTTCTGTTCCAGTATCCTGCAAGTCAAGTCAGTCAAGGCTAGATTACTATGATGGGAGAATAAAAAGATTGTACTTGACTCATTCTTAGCAGTCTACATGTGTAGGTGATTAATCTTTTTTTTCACTATGGTTAGAAAACACCTGATGTTTTTGTTACAAGAGAATAAAATCAAAATACGTCTGTAAGGAATAAATATTCTGTAGGTTTCATAATTTTTAAAAAGTTTATAAAATTTGTGTCTCGTAATTATATTTAAGTAGAAATTATATGCAAATGTATGTAGTTCAAAGGAATTCTCTTCTTTATACTTTTCTGTACAAACTGGGATTTTGTTGCTTTAGTCACTCAATTTTGTTTTAAGATTATGTCACCTGCTAGAGATAGAACAGTGAAAATAGATTAGTAGTGGCTGCTTCAACTTGATCAGACAGTTTAAATGAAATTTAAAACATAGATCCACTTTTCTGTTATGCTTCTAAAGATGAAAATATATTTGTCTCTTCAAATTCACTGTCCCTATGCATGAGATTTGAATGTACAGGCAAATGTAGCTTTTGATAGTCTGAGTTTTGTAAGACTCCTGTTTATGCAAAACTTAAAGTTACACGACCTCCTGAGTGTGGTGATGATGTCTGCCCAGATATCCATAGGAATACCTCTAATTAGAGTTATGCTAACCAGTGTTTTTCTGCAGTCTTTTCTCTGTTCCTATTCCTCCTTGTGTAAGTAACAATCAAAGGTTTTTGTTCATTTTCTTTCATTGTCTAACTCAACTCACTCCAGTCTACAGTGATGAAATAACTTTTTTTCACTTTGAAGTACAAAGTCTTTGATTTTGCTTTTGTCAGTTAGGATAGAAAACTTCAGTGTGAAACATCTTTCATAATCTTTATAAACTCTTTTAGATAAAGCTAATCTCTGTGGGGATCTGGAACAGCATGATCAAGATTAGATTTATTCTGTATTATAGTAGTAACAAGAAGAAAAGGATCCTTTCTAAAGAGTATTTACAATTCAAGCAATTGCAAATTCCTACTGATTGCTGCCATCCTCTAAATTCACAATCAGATTTCACATGAGCTTATCAGCAGCAACCCTTGCCATGTCTTGCAACTGTTCCTCTTTTCTGTGTGTAAGCATTAGATGTCCCAGTTTCCAGTTTTTATTGTGTCAGGAAAAGAGGGTGATGCATAGAGGACTGCTAAATAATGATCTGAGAAGAATGTCATGACTTTATGAATACTTCATATGCCTTAGCCCATGAAGTGCAATTATTATAGGTTTGTTTTAAGAATGTATTGTGAGCGTGCATTCATCAAGCTTTACAGGAACTGTGAGAAGAATAAACCTGAAGACAAATCAGTGTCTTCTGAAATTAACATCTTCCAACCAAGCATTTGAGGATCATACTTACTTTATAGTAACGCACTTCAAGGATTCTGGCAGAGTGACATAGTTGTATAGTGTCCTGTTCTAGTGGGGATAGGGTTAATTTTCCCAAGGATCTGGCACAGGACACAGATATTCCATGCCCAGTCTATAGCCAGGGAGCTGGCCGGGTGAGGGGGAGGAAGTCACCGCTTGGAGTGGGCTGGGGCTTCCCGGGGTCGGTGGGTGAGTGGTGGTACAGCAACCGTGTTTGTACATTCCTCCATCAGTGTTATTGTTGTTGTTTTCCTCTTTCCTTTGCTGTTCTGTTAAACTGCCTTTATCTCAACCCACGAGTTTTGCCTTTTTCTTCCCATTATCCCCCACCGCTGTGGGGGGTTGAGCGAGCGGCCCTGTGGTTCTTTGTTGCTGGCTGAGGCGAAGCCACGACATATAGTCAAGGCTGGGAATAAAATAAGAAAAGAGAACACTAAATTAAAAAAACCAAAAAACCAAAAAACTTTTTTGATTAAGAAATTGGGAGGGTGTACTTGTCAGGCAGTGTTCTTGATGTACTTCAAAAAGGTAAAATTTACTTTTAAAAGGTAGAATGTATGTTAGAAGGGAGAATTTCTCTCTAAGCAGGAGCAAAAAGCTGTAAAAAGGTTGCAAGGCCTTGTGAAACAGGACACTTTGTATAAACAATACATGCCTGGCTAATGAAAGTGCCCTTGAAGAAGAACAGAAGACTGATAAAAAGGGAACATCCCTCTGCAGAATGCGCCGAAACGGCTGAACAACAGACAGCTGCTGGAAGAGGCCTAAAGTCAACAAAGATCTGCAGTAACTGGGGGAAAGGTAAAGGTGGCAGTGGGAGATTGTGACAACCGACTCAGAGACTGAACAGAACTACCCTCCCCACTGTACTGGAGCATGCGCACATCAATTAAAGGACATAGTAGCTTTAAATGAAATCGAGAGACTGTACTAACCAATAGAAATTGTTAAGATAAGGTACTAACCAATAACTATAATTAAGGCTGTGTATTTCTGTATTTTGAACCATATAAATATTCCAAAGAGTTTGTAGGCGGGTGTGCTAGCTTTGTGGATTACCACCTAGCACCCATCTCTGCGCAGAAATGATTTAAATAAATACCTCTGCTCTGTGTGTACATTGGCATCTTGCACACCAGGTAAACTGCGACGGCGAGGGAAGACAAGCAGCCGACTCAATATGAGTGATAAAGCAAGCTTCTACTTTATTACGATAATACAGCTCTTTTATGTGTTTCATTATAAATATGCATATTTATCAAGACTTAATTGGCTGAGCTCTAAGGGTTACATTTACATGTTCCTCCTACTTGCGGTTTCAAGCCAAGGGTTCTTCCTTATCTCCACAGTCCATACTTTCTCAAAGTTGTTTTCCACTAAATTCCCAGGCCAGCATGACCTTCGTAAATTCCTTGTCAGCACCTGGCTCACAGTAATCAGGCCCTTATGCTAACAAGGAGATTGCTTGTACAAATGTTCTGTGGACCCGTGCCCATTCTCATAGAGCCACTCTGCAACAGTAAACGACCCCACTTTGGGACAACAGTGAGACACTGGAACAGGTTGCCCAGAGAAGTTGTGGATGCCCCATCCCTGGAGGTGTTCAAGGCCAGGTTGGATGGGGCTTTGACAACCTGGTCTAGTGGAATGTGTCCATGCCCATGGCAGGGGGGTTGGAACTAGATGATCTTTAAGGTCCCTTCCAACCCAAACAGAAAAAAGAGAAGCAGGACAGAATGTGACTATAATTTAGTATACTTGGTTGGATATGAGGTTTGCTTGCTCCTTGCCAAAATTTTCTGTTTATTGTGCAGTGGCTGCTTAATGTAAAATACATGAAGTGATTTGGTGGGCAGGAAACACAGTATTTTAGAATAGCAACACAAAGGAATGTGTAAGACAGCCTGGATCTGAAGTCAGTTCTCAAGTGATTTGCTGCTTAACTGGCAGGGTGAGTCAGCCTTCTACAGTAGTTAAGGAAGAACAGGAGAAACAAAGGATTTGGATGTCTGATCAAGAACCGTCCTCTAGCCCTGTCTAGCTTTCTCTGCTGGTAGAAAATTCACAAAGAAATGTCAGAGAGACAGGCCAATATTTTTGTTTGGACAAAAGGCAAAAGGAAAGGTTTGGAAATGTAGATTCATGGGTAATCACCACAGAGAAGATAGATGGAGTTGTCTTTTCAGATGAGATTTGGATAAGATGCAGAAAAAGATGTGGAGGAAGAATGAAAGAGGGTCAAGAGTAGACCCCTGCAGGGAAAGAAGAGAGAAGACATGTTGAAGTAGTCAGGAGAAGTACGGAAGAGAGAGATAAAAGGAAAACTTCTGTCTCCTGTTGTGTGTGTCTGTACACATGTGCATGCAGAAGGCTGAGGAAGAAGAGAGGACAGTTGTAGGGGAAAAGGGACAAAGCAACTTGTCTTTTGCAATTTCTCTTAGAGACAAATCAATTACTACAATTGATATTACACAAGCTGCATATTAAATAGTGAAATTTTGCATAGGAGAGCTTGTGGAGTCACCATCCTTGGAGACTGAAATTATCCAACTATCTGTGTTTGTCAAATAAGACATGCAGAAGCATATCTTTGTTTAACTTTCCATTCAAAAGAAATGTTCTAAAAACAGTCTTGAAGAAAAAATCAATGGTATTTGCCTGAACACAAGTAAGAAAGCCAGAAAAGCTAGTTGATCTTAACTCTAGACATACATCAGCTGTTTAAGTTAGGAAAGTGGAAAACCAAATACAACATGTTTATTTAGAACTCCACAAAATGCTGTGAACATTTGGAGCTACCTAGTATGTAGTAAACAAACCTGCAAGGTTTATGGTTTGGAAGCATGGTATCCACATATTCTCCTGCATGTGTTGATTACACTGAGCTAGATGTGGCACGGAAATCTTATTGCCAAGACTAAAAAGACCAGTTAAGTACAAGATACTAAGTTTTACTTCTTATTGGGGGCACTGCTAGTGAAGAATTTGAAAAGCAGAGGTAACTGTAGGACATGCATACAGGGATCATTGAATTCAGGAAATGATGCAGAAAGAGATGATGTGTCTATATGGAAGCAGATTGCAAGAAATGCACTAAAAATGGAAAACAAAAGCAGTAGAAAGACCAAACAGGGTCACTTAAATTTCATGAGACCTATTAAGTTTAAGTAGAACAGTATAGAATGGCAGAATCAAAGAATAATTCAGGTTGGAAGGGACCTTGGGGGATCTCTAATCCAACCTCTGCTCAAAGCAGAGTCACCTATGAGACCAGACTGGGTTGCTCTGGGTTTATCCATCCATAGCTTGAAAATCTCCAAGGATGGCTACTGCACAACCTCTCTGGGGCAACATGTTCCACTGGCTGACTGTCCTTAGGGTGATCAAATACTACTCTTTATTGAGTTAGAACCTCTCTTGTTTCAATATATGCCTGTCGACTTTTGTCCTCCTACAGTGCACTGCAGCAAGAGCCTGGCTTCATCTTCTCAATAACTTCCCTGCAGGTACTGGAAGATTGCCATCAGGAAAAGGCAGGCCCATATTTTCCTTTCTGTTTATAGCTCTACTGTCCTATTGTCACTCTCTGGTTGTAATCCAAAACTTTTACTCTCTTGGAGCACTTATCCAAATTTTAGGCTGACCTGATGCAGTAACTGCACATTCATTCTATGATGTCTGTGGCCCTTTCTCCCTCTTAGAAGCAAATTAATAAAATATAAAACAAAAACTGCAGTTCCTTCAGTCACATTGGTTAAGTACCAACAATCAAGGAAAAAGAAAAATGCACTTGACGCGCATAAAACCAGTATGTCAGCAGCAACTTAATATGAACATGTATATTTCTACAAAAAGAAACAAAATTCACATAGATCATGAAAATGAACCCTAGTGAGCTACTGCTGTTTCTTCATAGCAGTCTCAACTTGAAACAATAATTTTGATTATTTTTTCTGGAATTAATTATATAAAATAGAACAAATCTTATCAGTTCCCATAGAACTGTCGACTGCAACAGTGAATAGATCTAAAAAATGACCAAAATATTAAAAATATATATGTGTGAGATAATAATTACCAAGTTGTATTTTGACACAACTGTTAGCCTTGTTACATTGTGCATTTTGGTCATTCCTGTCTTCATACATTGTATAGGTGGATGCAGTTAGAAACCTACTTTGCTGCACATATAAACTAGGTGGTCTCAGTAGAGAGGTAGAGTAAACAGTACCAAGAGTTCAACAAAGAATGTGAACCAGCCTGTGGGCTCTCATACTCTCAGGAGAAATGGCTGATAATAAAACAGTCTTGAAATTGGGGATTTCATCATAGGCTCAGAAAAGGACTTTACATTTTGACTGGTATATTATCGGCCTTCCCTAGCCAGTTTGGGATGAACACTCCAAAAATTACACAAGAATAAGCAGGCACCAAAAAAATGTCAACTCACTGCTAAAACAAAAACAATTCAAACTTTGTGTGTGAAAGAAATTGTTCAAGAACATTTCATACTTATGGAAAAAGTACTTCTTGAAATTGGCAAGATTAGAAAGAGCTTAGCTTGATGCAGCTGCCTATCTTTTCAGATGAAAAAGATAGGTGGGAATTCATTTTTCATTGTTGTTTTTATGACCTGCATGTTCCCAGGTCCATTCCTTTTAATGCCACTGTCCCTTTCCCCACAGATAAAGATATTCTACAGGTACTCATTTATACCTACAGCTGCAGAATAAGAGACAATTTACTGGGTAGCATTTCACTAAACTGACCTGCATTGGAAGAATGGAGCCTATTAGAGCAAGATTGTTTGCAGATAAGATTGCTAGACAACAAATGTTTGGGTTTAAAACTGTTGAAGTGAATGGAGTTATATCAATAACTAATTATCAATTCATTGTTCTCAGTCCCTAAGATCCCGAGGCTCAAGATGTCATGGCCCTGGAATTATGTACACTATTCTCTTTACTATAGCAAGAGACTAAAGCTACTTCCTCAAGGAGGGATACAATAAAGTTTTATGTGTAGAGAAAAGGCAACACCTTCCCTTTACTCAGCAACAGAAAAATATAATAAGGTTTTGAGATTCTTATGTGCTTTCCCACTTTTTTTTTTTTTTTGGCTTGAAT
>VFFE01008323.1:34606-47231 GCA_008921705.1 Burhinus oedicnemus
ACATAAAAATGCCATGAAAAAGTGAACTTGAGCAGCAAAGAATTCAGTGCTGTAAGTGCAAACCTTCAGCCCTTCCCACAACTTCTGCATATAGGACCCAAGTTTTGATCTTCAAACTTTAAGGATAGGACAAGAAATTACTTTGGGTCAGGAGCACTCCTAAATAAAGAATGTGTTTTATAACGGGGAAAAGAGGAGCTATACTGCTGATATGAATTAGGCATGTTTTCAGCATGCTGAATGGAGACAGTCTTTCTAGCTACACCAATGGCACACATGCAGAAGCCTAAGCTTAAACATCTAGGGAATTTTCAAAATCAAAATATGAGCACTTGCTAGATTTTGCAAATGATGCCTTTATAAGCTTTGATTTTGCCTAAGTGCCACACTAGGCACCTACAGACCTCCAGAAATCTCACAGGAGATAGTTCAGAAGATTCTTCCTATCTGAAGGTAACACACCTGACTAGACACATACAGAGCTTTGCAGTGTAACTTCTATCTTCTTCTTCCTGGTACCTTCCACAAACTTGCAATAATCTCCTATTTGCTGGATCTTATTTTTAATTTCAGTAGCATATTAATCATGAAGTTTAGTGAAAATTTTTTATTATCTTGCCTAAATTCAAATAATTGGTGTCTGGTAACTCTCCAACATTCAAAATCATTATTTAAACAGCTATCCTCTTCTATTCTGCTTGATTATACTGATACCTAATAATGAGTTTACCAGGAAAAATATAGATCCTATCTAAAATATTTATAATTAAGATTGGCATGATGCAAGATCAGGATATGTGATCTTAGATAAAGATTTGAAGGAGGAGAAGTTTAATTATGATATTGCTTTGCTGAAATGCACACATCTTTAAAATGTCTTAGAGTTTATCTAACAACCTTTTTTCCAAGAAAATAACTGTTATTTATTAATACTACATTTAAACAGTGAATAATATTTATTTCCTACTTCTGTATTAAGAATACAGATTCTCCTTCTTGCCCACTCTCTTTCCAATTAAACTAAATATTACAACTGCTTTTGACAAAAGAAGTGTTGGCTTTGAACTACTCTTACACCAGAATAGTGGCTGCACATACTCTAACAGTGACGCTGCAAGAAGCCCGAGATGCCTGTAAAACTGTCCACAGTAACTACTGCTGTCAAAATCAGTGTTACTGGGAATAAAAAATGGCAACTCAAGATGAAATAGGAAAAAAATTTTACTAGCAATATATACAGTGAACATGTATATTCAATTTCTTCAGACCCAAGATGAAACTCTTTATTAATTACAGAATTATTCCTTCCATAAAGTTGTTAGGATGCACTTCAAATGCCAAACATTCAGTACTAAAATATTCCATGAATCCTGAAAAGGGTCTCCAGCTTGAATCAGAAAATAAAACAAATTTCAAAACAAAAGACTTTGGTGTCTTAATTTTTCCCTTTTACAATGCAAAGCATTGATTTGAATTATTTCTCATTTTTAGTTCAATATTTTCAGTGTCTGTGAATGCTAGCTCATGATTTTTCCATTGGTAGAAATGGGATACAGAAATGAAACCAGCAGTTGTTAAGCATAGGCAATTAAGTCAACTAAACTTCGTAAAGAATCTGCAATACTGAACTTACACTGGTTTTAATCAGTCACTTAAGAATACTGTGTGGGAAAAAAATAAAAATATTCACATACATTTTTTTCATTGTAAATCACTGCACTTTCTCTAATGGTTAGACAAAAGCTCATCTGAGCCATTATCTTACCTCTAGCAATGACCAGTAATAAAAATATGGCAACCAGTCCTCTAAGTTAAATGCTGAGTTATTTAACCTGCTATACTAACTCCATGTACGCTGTAATGTCTTATTTTGTTCTGCGTTGTCCACATTTGGACCAGTATATACAGAGAAATCTTGTTGAATTTAGCATTAGCTGAAGATACACAAAGTACATTTGACTTCCAATCAGTAGCTTTCTGCTTCGTTGGGCAAAATATAAAAATGCCACAAAACTCAAATTAATATGTTTTCCATGAAATGGAATGCATGGAAAACTTGCATGATTAAAGAAAAAACAATTGTGTTTGACAGAAGACCAGGAATATCCCCCTGATCTCACTGCCACTTGTGCCAACTTTAATTTGAATAATTCTAGCATATTAAGTAGGAATACATCTTCATACAAGAGGAAAAATGTGATGCAAGAAAAGAGAACAATTAGTCAGAAATTAGGAAACAAACCATATGAAGGCTGCACCCATATCAACACATTCAGTGTCATCCTTGAAAGTAAAACTGGAAGCATTTGCTAATTATAGTGGAATTTCAAGCAACTTTTTTGGCTAACCAAGTTCTTTTATATTTTATGGTCAAATCATCAACCTCTTTCTCATTCTGATGAACCATAATTCACAAAAGTTAACTATGGGGAGATTGTTTATGTAAATGTTTACCAAGTGAACAACAGCTTCAATTCTTTTCTTTCAAGAATGACAACACTTTGAATATTTGCCATAGCTATCTTGCATTTACTTGACAAGCAAACTGAAAAATTCATGTCAGTTCAAAGTATCAGTATTTGTTTTTCCAGATATTGTTTTAATGTGAGACTTCCCATTTCTTTAATTGTGTTTTTTCACAATTTCAGATATTTTAAATCACAGCACCTTGACATTTGTCGTACTGTTGTCCAGGATCAAATTGTATCTCAAATTCAATTACATTTTTCTCTAAAAGTATAGCTGTCTTCTACTGTAGCGCTGTTCTGTAAATGCACTATTGCCATCGCTAGCGATTGGCCGCAGACTGTACTGGCTTTGCAAGTACTCAGGACCAAGTCTTGTCAGGCTTACTTTGAATGTTTCTTGGCCTGCCTGTACCTTTTGGGGGGGCTTGTTTAGGTGTAGTATTAATTTTTCTAAATTATTTTACTTTTACTTATCTTTTTTGTGTGGTATAACCATATTTTTTTTTTTTACATGTTAGTAACACATAATCCAGTACAATGAAATATTTACTAATGACATAATAATACAGTGTAGAGGAATACAGGTCTGGTATGATAGAAGAGGCCTTGAGAATAGGGGCACAGGATATAGTGCAGAGGAGTACAGGCATAGGTTGATAAGAAAATGGGGACAAGCTGATGCCGGAGATCCCAGGGCTATAAACAACTCACAAACGGTCAGTTAAAGAATACCTAAAATGAAGATGATGAAGAACAATATCCAAAATATGTAAAACTCACCCTGTAGAGTAAACTTGGATGTAATTTAAACTTGCAGACCAATGAATAAAAAACAAGGTGCAGAGCATTAGCAAACATATAAAAATGTCTCAAAGTGTATCTCCTTCTCTGGAGATATTCAAAACCCACCTGGATGCCATCCTGTCCAACCTGCTCTAGGTGAACCTGCTCTGGCAGGAGGGTTGGACTAGATGATCTCCAAAGGTCCCTTCCAACCCCTACCAGTCTGTGATTCTGTGTATCCTAAAGAAGGGGAAGAAGAAACTATGAACACCAATATCATATTCCTACTAGCAAAGACGAGCAGGTAACACCAGCATCAATATTTCACTCTTCTCAGTGAAAGACTTGGAGCACTGATGATTTGCTGCAGTGCTCCCCCTTCCTTTCTGTTTGAGGTAGACTAGCATTGTTGACCTTAGCAGGCAGAGAGGCAGCTAAAGGATGAGCATAACAGCAGAGAAAAAAAATAGATAGATACTAGGAACTGTGTGCACAACAATTTTCATTATTATTTTTGAGACTTTTTCTGAAATTTTATTCTTTATTTTCTTTTTCTGTAACAATTAGATCTGGACTAGTAAGGTTTCTATTTTAATAAAAATAAATACACAGCTTTACATAAAGAGTGTTTCCTTTGTGCCCATAACAAAATTTAAAACACATTACTCCTTACCTAGAACTTATTTAAACATTCAAATTTTATTTTCACTTTCCTGACTAATGCTCCTTAATAGCTCATGTTATTTCTCACGGGAAGGATGTTTTGATAGCTGTTTTTCAGATATAATTGCTCTACTTGATTTTCCTACAATATGTATCATCATCACAAAAGGACCATGGCAAATACAGCAACATCATATGACTGAGTATTGCAGATACAGGACAGAGATACATAGGTCATCACAAAGAACTTCTAGTTCTCTGTTTTTACCTACCTTTGAAGCCTTTTTTTTCCTCATTGCATGCATATAAAAATGGTATATATGCTTGCATGGATGAAGAGGAGGTGAGAGAACTTTGAAAGATTCATATATGCAGCTTAATATACAGACTCAGTTCTAAACCCAACCAATGTAATGCTTTGTCATGCACATTCTTCAGCTGGAACTGCTGAAGTCAATTATCTGTTTTAGCATTTTTTTCTAATAGTGTTCATAATGTGTAAACCACATTTTAGAAACAAGACAGTTGCTGGACTGGACTAATGTGTAGTTTAGTGTGATGTTGCTACAGCAATCAAAAAGATGAAATAGCATGTCATATATCATTTACACATTACTTGGAACATACAGCTTTCTAAAAGCCATTAACCAAGCAGAAGTGCTGTGATGGAGGAGACAAGGATGTCTTAAAGCAATCTAAAATAGTTTCCATTGTTCTGAAGATCCAGGGAAGTAAATCAAAGTAATAAGCAGCACAAATAGAGTTAAGTATTCAAAAAAAAAAAAAAGAGCCTTCCTTTTTGAACACAGGATATCAGCATTTCTCAGGGTCCAGTTGCCAGAAGAATAGCGAGCACATTTCTAGATCACAGACAAACAACCTAGACTTTTTGCTTCATACTTCTAAGAAGTGAACGTTTGTGGCTCACATCAAGGCACGCAGAAATCTTGCAGAGCCCATGTTGCACATAGCAAAACAGCTACTGTCTGAATGAAAGCTTGAGAGGTTTTCAAAATGGGGGCTATGACCTTGCTCCAAAGGACCTCCTCAGCAAATACATGTGCCCTCATGAAAAGTAGTCTTGGTCCTCCAGTACAAGCTAATTGCCTCTCCTACTCCCTGCAGGTACACAAACCAATATGAAAATAAAACCAATGTGTGTTTGTGTGGTGGTGATGGACAAATTGGGAAAATTTAAATTGGTAAATTTCATGATTTAGTGAAGCTATGCATTGAGTTAGCAAGTGATCTGGAAAACATGCAGTTTATAATGGCATCGGGAAAAAAAGTACCCATGATTGGGTTAAAATTTTAGTTTCGCCAACAGGGTGCACATTTTGGATAAGAAAGTGAACAAAACATCTGGGAACGAGACTGGGGATGCTTTCCAGACCACAGCAGAAAGATTAATGACCTAAGTCTGTCAGGATAAAATGGAAGTTTACAGAGGATAAGGTTTGGATTTAATTTAAAAAAAAAAAAAAAAAGAGAGAGCGAGCGCATTAAAACAATCTATAGAGTGGATAGGCCTGCTGCTCGTTGTCAAAAAGGATATAATTCTTTGCTCATGTATAAACACAAGAGAATTTCATAATTATGTAAAAAGGGAACATTTTGTACTGCCAGCAAGAGTAGAAATTCTGTAAGCAATGGAGGATGCCCAGTCTTTTTCTACATCTGAAGTACCAGAGGGTTTCTGGCAGTCACGTTCAGAAGACAGACAAGTTTCTGCACATCCAAGACACTTCCTGAGAGCACCAGTGAAACCTCTTGAGTACCCAATGCTTATTATACTTTCCACAGCATCCTCCTGCATAATGGAGAACATGCTGCAATGCATCATTTCAGGGTTGGAGGCAAAGGCAACATGAATCCAGCTGCAGTAAAGCACCTTCCTCATTTTAAGATGTTTGTGTAGGTAGGATCAAATTTTTGACAATTCTTTCAAAACTTTGTAACATCTTGTTGAACCATCCTCCTTCCGTGGAGTCCTTAATAATTAATTCTGCCACTTGCTGTATTTTGTCTATTTGCTGGTCCAGATGTTCAGTCACATTGGGTATGTGGATATAACAATCTTTCTTCAGGTTTAAGCACCCACACACCCCGTGTTCATGTAATAATATCAAATCTAAGGCCAGCCTATTCTGTAAAGCCATTTTTGAAGTTGCTTGTAATTGAGTATTTGAATCTTGTAATCCAGCTTTGGTTGCATTTGCCAATAATTCCATTTGTCCTGTCAGATTATGTACTTAACATGGCCTCAAAAGTTTGATTCAGATCTAAGGTTAAGATTCCCAAATCTAGGGGGTTTTCAGCAGATTTTGGTAATGGAAGGCAAGCAGTTATACTGCTACTGTTGTGGATTCTCCCAAACGACTGGATGAGTTGCAAAATTAGATTTCCTTCACAAGCAGTAAATGCTAAACTAATCAATGTCACACATATAACTTTCATTTTAACCGTGTTAGACTAGCAACACTTTCTAGTAATATAAGAATAACAATATAACAGGTAACAAAATAAGTTTTCCCAAACTGCCACTTAGACAAGTCCTGTCTCCCAGATACAGTTCATTGATGGTCTCTGGTTATTCGGAGTTCAAGCTCTCCAGTCGGTGTAGAGGTCCATTTGCCCTGGTCTGGCTCTGGTGCCTTTACTGTGGTGTAGTGGATCCAAGAGTCGATCCCATTTGCCTTTTCTGTAGTGTAGGTCTTCAGTACCACAGTGTAAGGTCCTTTCCACCTTTCTTTCAGCGGTTCATCTTTCCAGGTTCGTCTGTAGACTGTGTCCCCTGGTTGGAATGGGTGTACTGGAGTGCCCAAGGCAAGCGGAGTCTTCTGGTTCAGGTACCTATGCAGGGAGGATAAACTCTGCGAGAGAGAGATCAAATATTCTTTAATCACAGCCTGTCCCTTTATATGCATTTGGTCTCCCTTTGTGGTTAAATAATTGGTTGGATATGGTTTCCCACACAGAATCTCAAAGGGACTAACACCTTCCCTGACTCTGGGTGTAATTCGTACCCTCATTAATGCTACAGGTAGAACATCTACCCATTTCATTTGGGTTTCCTGACATATTTGGAAGTCTGTCTTTTTAGGGTTTGATTCATTCTTTCCACTTTGCCGCTAGACTGTGGTCTCCAAGGGGTATGTAAATCCCATTTAATCTCTAGAAAGCTGGAAACTCCCTGCACTATTTCTGCAATAAAATGGGGTCTATTATTGGAGGAAATACCTTCTGGGACACCAAACCTAGGGATGATTTCTTTCAATAAGATTCTAATTACTTCCCTTGCTTTGTTGGTACGACAGGGGAAAGCCTCTGGCCAACCAGAAAAGGTATCTACCAATACCAATAAGTATTTATATAGATTACACCTTGGCAATTCTGTAAAATCTATTTGCCAGTATTCCCCAGGAGTTACCCCTTGTTTAACAACGCCTCCCATAATCTTCTTTGCAATTTTTGGGTTGTTTGCACAACAGGTAGTGCATTTTTTGACTATTGTATCTGCTAAGCGTTGCCTTCTTGGCCCAATGACGTGTCTTTTGGCAGTTAACACTAATGCATCTGCTCCTGAGTGTGTTTCTTGGTGCAGTCTCTTGAGTAGAACTTCCATCATCTTTTCAGAAATCAATAGCTGTTTTAGTGGTGTTACCCACCAACCCTGATCATTTTTGGAACACTCTAATTGCTCTGCCAATTGATTTTGCTTTTCAGTGTATTGCGGGGGTGATAATTCTAAATGAGGTTCTGGAAGTAGGGCTCCTTCAAACTTGGATTCCTTTAATGCTGCTTCTTTGGCTAACTGGTCTGCTTTTTGATTCCCTTTTGTGATTTCGCTGTCCCCTTTCTGATGAGCTTTACAATGCATTATTGCAACCTCCTTTGGTTGAAGGACTGCCTGTAAGAACTCCATTATTTCTGTTCCGTATTTAATCGGAGTCCCTTGTGACCTCAATAGTCCTCTTTCCTTCCAGATTGCCCCGTGTGCATGCACTACTCCAAATGCATATTTAGAACCTGTGTAAATGTTAACTGAGTTCTAAAGCTTGTGTTAGTGCAATCAATTCTGCCTTCTGATCAGATGTATTACTGGGCAAAGATTTAGCCTCTAAGGCCCGAGTAGGTGTTACCACTGCATATCCAGCTTTTCGTTGTCCTTTCAGCATAAAGCTGCTCCCATCAGTGAATAGCTCCAGTTCTGCATCCAGCAGGGGTTCATCTCGCAGATCAGGCCTGCTAGAATACACTTGTTCAATAGTGGTTAGACAATCATGATGTATTTCACTGGATTCAGAAATAGGAAGCAGAGTGGCAGGATTCAGAGCAGAAGTCATTGAGATTATAACATCATCTTTTTTCAACAGCACAGCCTGATATTTAGCTAACCTGCTTGGGGAGATCCAATAATGCCCTTTCTTTTCAAGGAGAGAAGAAACAGTGTGAGGCACAAACACAGTAATCGGTTGACCTAACGTCAGTTTCTGGGATTCTTCGACCGAAGTTACAGTAGCTGCTACTGCTCTTAAACAAGCGGGCCAACCTTTACTGACTTCATCTAATTGTTTGGAGAAGTATCCCACTGGTCTTTTCCAGCTTCCCAATGTTCGTGTCAGGAATCCTAATGCCACTTGTTGTCACTCATGTACATATAATTGAAAAGGTTTTCTCAAATTCAGGAGTCCCAAAGCAGGAGCTTCCATGAGCTTCCTTTTAATTTCATCAAAACTTTTTCTGCACTCAGGTGTCCGTTCGAGAACTCCTTCCGGCCCTTTTATAGCAGCATACAATGGTTTGGCAATTAGTCCAAAATTGGGAATCCATAAGCAACACCATCCGGCCATCCCCAGAAACCCTCTTAATTGCTTCTTTGATGTAGGTACAACAATTCTGCAAATCGCCTCTTTTCTCTCAGTACTTCTTAGAAACTCGATACCTTGCTAAGCCCAGAAAATTAAGCAAGCTGATGGTAGCTTCCAAACATGCCTCATAACTGTCAGAACCAATCAGTAAATCATCTACATATTGTAACAATGTCACAGCATCATGATCATTTTGCCATTGTTTTAGCTCTTTGGCTAGTACACTACCGAACAAGGTAGGGCTGCTCTTAAATCCTTGGGGAAGGATAGTACAGCAGACTTGTGTCTTTCATCTGATAGTCGGATTCTCCCACTCAAAGGCAAAGATGGTCTGGCTCTGTTCATCCACAGGTATGCAGAAGGCGGCCTCCTTTAAATCCAATACTGTAAAATAAGCATTACCGTTAGGGATTGTAGCAAGGAGGGTGTACGGATTTGGAACCACAGGATGGACATCTATCATCCTTGCATCAATTTCTCATAAGTCCTGTACCAGTCTGTATTCTGAAGAATGGGTAAAATTGGAGTATTAAATTCCAATCAGTACTCCTGTAATAGTCCATGTCTTAAAAAGGAGCTTTTTATTGGTTCTAATCCTTTCTGGGCTTCTAATTTAATGGGATACTGTTTATTTCTTACCGGCTGAGCTCCTGGTTTCAGTTCAGTTTTTACCGGAGTCATAGTCTTTGCCCACACCAGAGGTATGACTGAGTTCAATATTTCCTCTGGAATATTCATTTCTTCATTAGGATCCTTTTCGGTTAACAGACGTATCTGGGCTTTCCAAGCACTTTCTGGAGGAATATATAACTGAACAGAGTCTTCAGTAAAGGCTAGATGTGCATTCAGTTTACAAAGTAAATCCCGTCCAAGCAAGGGGAGGGGGCATTCTGGCATATAGAGGAACTCATGAACTAATTTATTATCCCCAATTGAACATTCCTTAGGCTGTAAAAATGGCCTTAAAGTCTTTTTCCCTGTTGCACCACCAACACTTATTTTAGTTTTACTCAAGGGTCCCCTACAGCTAGTTATGACAGAGTGTGTTGCTCTGCTGTCAATTAAAAAAAATCTATTATTTCATTCCCCAGCTTAACTGGAACCAGGGGATCGGCTGGGGAAACTTTAATAAGTTCCTCCGGTCCCCTTCAATCCAACCCGACCGCTGCCATGACCCCTGTAACTTCTCTGATTTTTCTTTCCTGACTATTCAAAAGGTGCGGACAGTCCTTTTTCCAGCGTCCCTCTTGCCTACAATATGCACACTGATTTGGTCCCAAAGGAATGGCGCAACGATTTCCATTATAATTCTCATGGCTCCTTCCTCAGCCCCTAAATCCATTCCGCATACTTTCTCTACTTCTCCGCCTTCCTTGTCCTCCTGACAAGACAGCCAGCAAAGAAGCCTGCAGCTTTGCTCGTCTTTGTTTCTCCTTCTCTTCCATTTCCTCATGATCATTATATACCTTGTATGCAATTGACAGTAGCTGTGAGATTGTCGTGCCATCCACGCCCTCTACCTTCTGCAATTTCTTTCTTATATCTGCTGCCGCCTGGCCAATAAACAGCATGTTAAATAACTTTAAATTAGTAGCATCCTCCAGATCCAGATCTGTCCATTTCCGAGCCACTCCACACAATCTCTCATAAAAAGCTGCCAGTGTTTCCTTATCCCCCTGACTTATCTCATATAACTTAGACAAATTTTTAGGTTTCTCAGCTCCATGCTGGATCCCATATAAAATTAACTTCTGATATTCCTTTATTCTTTGTAATCCTCCACTTGTATTTGGATCCCACCCTGGATCCTCTTTTGGGAGATACATATCAGCATTAGGCACCCCCCCATGCTGTTCCGTCAGTCCCTCTCTAGGCTTTTCTAAAACCATTCTCTTCTCCTTGGTGGTAAACAATATATATCCAATTGGGATTATGAATCATCATTACAGTCTTAACAGTACTATGCATTTTCTCTGGGTTACTTTGGTAAGGTCCGATCGCCGGTTTCCAATTCAATAAATCAGAAGTAGCAAAAAGTACATGCACATATACCGGCGTCCCTTCAGGCCCTACAGCCTGTCTGAGGGGAGCTTGAATTATGGGTCTCTGTCCCCTTGTTTTTCCAGATATGGGGCTCATAATTTCATCTTCCTCATCACTTAAATTGTCAGATTTTTGTTGGCTTGGTGGAGCTACCAACAGCTGTATTATCCTCACCAACTTTTGTTTTACAACCGGTATAACAAGCATTTTCCCTTTTACTCCCTTTCTTATTTAATGCATACATTCCGATTTGATGATTAGAATCCACCAGACCACATTTTTTCTGAACATTCCAATCATTTCTAAACGCAAAGAACATATCCACATAAGGTATTTCATCCCATTTTTCATTTCTCTGACAAAACAACATTAATTGCAATACAGTATTATATTTTAAGGATCCATTTTCAGGCCAATTTTCACCCTCTTCCAATTGATATTGTGACCACCATTGATTACAATATTGTATTAGCTTATTTTTAGTCATGGGATCCCCTCCAGATTTATTCCAATTTTTCAGGATGCGTCCTAGAGGAGAGCAAATGGGTGTCTCTTGGGAAGCAGCAGCGCCCATTTCGGTACTGAAAAAGATTTCCTAACCTAGTCTACAGGGACGCAGGGACGGGATTGCGGAGAAATCACAACAGAGTCAATATGAGTTAAGCTGATGACTCGAACTTTATTGCAAAGCATAGGATTATTTATACCTTTCAGTTCAACACAGTAATTTTCCACTTATGCTAATTGGCTATTAACATGTTTCAAAATAGCTCTGTATCCAGGATTCAGTTCCATCTATAGATAACGAACTTCCTTAATCTATTGTTTTGTAAGTTCTTGCTTAGCTTCAAGGTTGCAGTGTCCTTACAACTTGTGTGCTTAGCTAGCAGATGTTTCTTGTCCAAACATCTCGTGCCTGTTAATGACGAGCCATTCCTCCACACTAGTCTCTACACAAACCACAAAAAAGGGACGTCTCCCGTCATTACCAGACTTAAGCTAACCAAACCAAATCAACGCGTACATGAACCAAAGCAAAAGGAGGGATGTCTCCCTTTGTTAGCAAAACAAGGAGTAGAGACAAACTTATGCTAGCCCAAAACAAAACAAATTTACCAAATGATTCCTCCTTCCTGAGATTTTTTGCCCCTACCCCCCTTTCCTCGTATTCCTGAGAAAAATACCTCTTTTTAGTAGCGTTGCACTATTGTGTCGCTTACTGCCCGACTGCAGGAGAGGAACCGCTGGAGTCCCCGATCAAAAGGTCGGTGTGCGCTGGAGTCCAGTCAGACCGCTGCTCCTCAGTAGGGTACAGCAAGATGATCCGGGCAAGTATGTCAGCACAGTCCCATCTGGGTAGCCAAACCTGTTGTCCCAAAGTGGTGTCATTTACCTGGTGTGCAAGATGCCAATGTACACACAGAGCAGAGGTATTTATTTAAATAATTTCTGTGCAGAGATGGGTGCTAGGTGGTAATCCACAAAGCTAGCACACCCGCCTACAAACTCTTTGGAATATTTATATGGTTCAAAATACAGAAATACACAGCCTTAATTATAGTTATTGGTTAGTACCTTATCTTAACAATTTCTATTGGTTAGTACAGTCTCTCGATTTCATTTAAAGCTACTATGTCCTTTAATTGATGTGCGCATGCTCCAGTACAGTGGGGAGGGTAGTTCTGTTCAGTCTCTGAGTCGGTTGTCACAATCTCCCACTGCCACCTTTACCTTTCCCCCAGTTACTGCAGATCTTTGTTGACTTTAGGCCTCTTCCAGCAGCTGTCTGTTGTTCAG
>VFFE01008323.1:53849-86429 GCA_008921705.1 Burhinus oedicnemus
ACACAGGCACCATGGAGCTTGGTCCTTGCTAGAGAGTGTTTTCGAATCTGCTGTTCTCTCCTGTATATCAGGGATTCAAGCAGGCATAGTTTTCCACTGTGCTGTGATCTTTCCAACAGCAGGGCAGGAATCTCAAGTATGTTTGATAGGGTGCCTCTGAGTCTATCACAGGCCTATGTTATCTAAGTATAGATGTTCTACTTGTCAAGCACACAAGGCTAATGAATGATTACTGTGATATGTGTTTTTCAACACCTCAGCTGCAGGTCACTTGAGCATCTTTACAATCCTTCTCGCCAATCTTGCATTATTTTTCCACAGTAACTAAGTTCTGCCCTGATTCTAATGAAAAATATCTGTTCTGATATTCTGAGTTCTTAAAACGAGAGCTAATAATTGGGAATGTGATCAGCAGTCACTTTTGCATGCAAGTTTAGAACTGTTACGTAGTGATAATGACTGGTACGGCACTACAAAACTTTTAGGAAAAGACAATAGATGGTTCAAATCTTGTCCATTCAGTGTTCAGCTGGATGAGTGTATTGGGTTTACATGGCAAGGTTTTGGTAGCGGGGGGGCTGCAGCGATGGCTTCTGTCAGAAGACACCAGGAGCCGCCCCCGTGTCAGACAGAGCCAGTTTCAGCTGGATCCAAAAGGGATCCGCTGCTGGCCAAAGTTGAGACCATCAGTGGTGCTGGTGGCACCTCTGTGATAATGTATTTAAGAAAGGGGAAAAAACGCTGCACAGCAGCTTGGGAGGGAGGAGTGAGAAAATGTGAGAAGCAACTATGCAGACACCAAGGTTAGTGAAGAAGAAGTGGGAGAAGGTGCTCCAGGCACCAGAGCAGAGATTCCCCTACAGCCTGTGGAGGAGACCATGGTGAGGCAGGCTGTCCCCCTGCAGCCCATGGAGGACAACGGTGGAGCAGGTGGATATGCCTTGAAGGAAGCTGTGGCTCATGGAGACCCCACACAGGAGCAGGTTTTCTGGCAGGACCTGTGACCCTGTGGGGAACCATGCTGGAGCAGTCTGTTCCTGAAGGACTGTATCCCATTGAAAGGACCCATGCTGGAGCAGTTACTGAAGGATTGTCTCCCATGGGAGGGGACCCCACGCTGGAGCAGGGGAAGTGTGTGAAGAGGAAGAAGTGGCAGAGATGAAGTGTTATGAACTGACCACAACCCCCATTCCCCATCCCCTCTGTGCTGATCGGAGTGGGGGAAGGAGGTAGAAGAGTCAGAATGTGAGGAGGAATTAGGCATTGTAGGATTGAAAGGGTTAACAGGATCGAAGCACTGAAGGGTCCAGGTCATGTCTGAAGGGAGGAGACTTGTGTATCTGGAACAGGAGTAAAAACAAGATTAGAAGGAAATAAACGACCGAGCGCAGGACCTTTGTTTGGGAAAGAGGGAACTGCAAGGTTGTAAAAGATAGCCAATTGTATCAGCTAAAGGGACGCATGAAGGACGCGTGAACAGGACACATAAACCAATAAAAGATCACTTAGTGGCACGTGTATAAACAAGTAGAAAGTATATAAGCAGTGTCATATTTTAATAAAGGGTCTTTGATTTATCGTCTATCGGAGTCCGTGCATCAATCCGCTACACATTGGCATCTTGCACACTGGGTAAACGATCTCACTTTAGGACAACAGTTTTGGTGACCCAGATGGGACTGCCCTGACAGCCTTGCCCAGATTGTCTTGCCGTACCAAACTCAGGAGCAGCGGTCTGACTTGACTCCAGCGTGCACCAACCTTTTGGTCGGGGACTCCAGTGGTTCCTCTCCTGCAGTCGGGCGGTAAGCGACACAACGGTGCAATGCTACTGAAAAGAGGTATTTTTCTCGGAAATACGAGGAAAGGGGGGTAGGGGCGAAAACTCTTGTGAAGCAGGTAGCATTTGGTAAATTTGTTTTCCATCATATTTTTCTCCCCCTGTCCTGTTGAGGAGGGGGAGTGATAGAATGGCTTGGTGGGCACCTGGCGGCCAGCCAAGGTCAACGCCCCACAATGAGGAATTTAGGTGCATCACTGTTAAATGTATTTAGTGGATTATCTGGTAGACATTGTGCAGTTTTAATACAAGGCAAATATTCATCCCATCAGATCACTCAATATTTATTCACCAAAATCTAGCCGAGTCTTCGTTTACATCTGGATTACCCAAATAAAGTTGGAGTCCAAATCCTTGTAAGAGATCAAAAACTCAGTGATCACTTCAGTAGCTGCTTTAGAGTTCTTGTGAAACTAACTGATTGTCATTGTTTAACATTCAAACAGTATATACACATACAATATACTTGACACTGAACATTTGTCAAGTCTCCACATTAGAATGGAAATATAGTTGCTGCTCTTAATCCTTGCTATTTTTATCAATAATCCACAGGAGACTCCTTTGCTAATATATAGAGAATAGCTTCCAATACAGACATGGAAATGAAATGCCCAAAGTGTGACTGTGTGAATTAACCCCCATAGAGAATATCTTCCTTATTTGTCTCTGCAAATTATTTGTCCAGATTAGGTGGGAAACACACTGCTAAGGAAATGCAGAGAACCTCATTGTCTCATCAGTTCTGGGGTAAATGTTGATCTGAAATGTTAAATGGCATAAAAAGATTGATGGAATGAATCAGAGCATAATCCTGTGAGCAACTGAAGTCCCTAGAACTGAAACAATTGTCTGGCATCCATAAAGTAGGACATGAGGTTTAGGAGCTATAATTTATCAACTGAAATTCACCATTTTTAATCCAAATGAAATGGAATCTATGCATGTTATTCTAAACTCCTGTTTAACTCAAAAAATTGACTCAACTTCACTCATTCACTCCAGATTCCCCTACATCCCCCTCTGAGCGGTGCAGGGGGGATGGGTGGCTGCAGTCAGTACATACCGGTTTCTCTTTGCCACTTCTTCCTTCTCACACCTTTCCTCTGCTCCAGTGTGGCTTCTCTACAGGCTGCATTCCTTCAGGAAAGTCTGTTCCAGTGTGGGTTATCCATGGGTGGAAGTTCCTTCAGGAATATCCATCTGCTCTGGTGTGAGTCATCCATGGGCTGCAGGGAATATCTGCTCCGTCATGGAGCACCTCCTCCTCGTCTTCTCTGACCTTGGTTTTCCCTCTTCTGTTCCTCACTCTTTTTGTTCCCTCTTCCTCTGCCATCTGGTGTTTTCTACTCTTTATTAAATATGTTTTCACAGAGGAGCCACCAACTTTGCTGACTGGCTCATCTTTGGCCTGCAGTGGGTCCGTTGCCAAACCAGCAAGAACTGGCTTTTTCTGGAACAGGGCAGCTCCTTACTTCTTCCCACAGGGGCCACCTCTGCAGCCCACCCCCTGCTACCAAAACCGTGCCTCAGACGCCCAATACAATGTAGAATGATATCTTATAGTATAAAGAGGTTTTCCTGACTTAGGGTAAAAAGCAGGGGATAGGAAGAGGGTAACAACAATAGATTCTGCTGACTTGTATTGTAACCTAGCCAAGAAGTGCACTGTTTGCCAAATTCAAAAAAAATCCACTGGGTGACATCAGCAAATACAATATTATCCCCTCATGGAATAATATCATATTCAATGTAGTGTCTATATTATTTTTTATTTTATTTTATTTTTATTTTTTTCTTTCTCTTAGCATGCTTTTTCATGCTGAAATGCTAAGAGCAAGATGTACTTTAAAACAGTAGGCAGCCTTTGTTATGATAAGTCTTCATGGACTTACTAGACAGGTTATATTTCTGTCCTCCCACCTTTCTCTTCTGTCTTCAAGGTTTGCAAATCCTTTATCTGAATCATAGTTGAACTGATCACCAGCATATTTTCCTTTGTTCTTACATTATTTTTGTTCTTCTATTAAAAATCTCTGTAAATGCTCTTGGTTATTTATAGAGAGCTGTCTGAACAATAGGTCACTTTGGAAACAAAAAGCAACACGATTTCCTTAAAACTTCCTTTCAGCCTTCTTATTATTCCTTTTTTAAATGTCACTTTGTGATGTACCTCTTCAGGTTCTAATTTCAAATGAAAGGACCACCCTTCTATGTGATGCAGAGTTGTTACCTTACTTATAATTGCTTGTTCATCCAAAGTGAGGTCAAGAAAATCCTGTAATCTTGTCAGTTGGTCCCCTAAATGTCTAAGAATATAATGTTCTTGAGGTACCTTCTGGAGTAATTAGCTCTCCTCAGTTATTCTTTTGCAAATGTTATGCTCACTACCTCAAGAACAATGTCCAAATCTGGGTAGCAGTTTCTAATTATTTTGCCTAAATGTATGTATTCTAATGTTCAGAGCTTTGGAAGACAATCAAAAGTATTATGCCTTCATTCAATTTTATATTTTCAGTGGTCTTTTTTTAATTAACATGCAGTAAATGTTCACAATAGAAGACAATAACAATAAGCAAAGGAACGTGGATTGGCAGATTCAGGACTGTTGCTATATGAGTACAGTAAATTGCACAGAGGGGCATAATTGGCACTATAGCCACCACAAAGAAAGATTTTTAGGCATTCTAATAGGCCAAGGAAATGAAGTAGAAGTATATTGAAATGGGATCATGGATCAATTAAAAGAACAGCATGTCTCACTGTAATTTTTTCCCTTTGTCTCCTGCTGTTCTCTCTAGGGATGCCTTTGGGAACACAAACAAGCGTAGCAAGTGCAGAATGGGGGAAGAGGAATCTCTCTCCCTGTTCACTGAGATAAGCATATCAAGCTGTCTTTGCTCCTTGATACATTATTCCCAGGGGTTGCTTCCTTTCAGTAACACAAGGAGGGGTAGGGAGCAAGAGAACACCAGGATGCAAGAAAAAGAATACAAAAGAATTTTCAGAAGTACTCCATACCTATAGACCTCAGGTTGCATTAAATACTTTGGAAAAGTGACTAGGAATATTTCAGTGGGAGTGAGTGGGAGATGAACTATGGAAAATTCCACCTTAGTTCTTGGGTCCGAGTCCTTGAAGCTGTGTCACTGATCTTTTATAAAAAGCTGACTCAAACCTGGCTGGAAAACAAGAACTAAATTTTGTAAAAAATGTCAAGATTTTAGTTCTGCACTGGAAACAAAACTAGACCTTGGGGTTTTGGGGGGGGCTATTGGGTTTGGGGCTTTTTGTGTTGGGGTTTTTTTTGTGTGTGTTATTTTGTGGGGGGTGGGGTGTTTGTTTTGGTTTTTGGGTTTTTTTTTGTGGTGGTGGGGAAGCAGGAGAGATCACCTCTCTCTTGTCATTTGTTCCCATCCTCTGTCACCTACCCTTCACCCCCTTTCTCCAGAGAATGACTCACGAACTTAGGGCATATAACTGCAATAAGGAGGACCCAGGTTCAAGTTCCTGTTCTGTCTAACCAGGTTTGGTTTTAATTATCAGAGTATCAGTGGTCCTGGAAGGGTGTGGCTGGTCATTTCCTGAATTTTCACCCTGGATCTGCGACACCCCGTGACTTCATTCCATTGAAACAGATACAGGTTTGTGGAAAGTTTCAATTTCAGTCAGAATTTCTTCACTGTAAAAATATCTTTCTGTCCAGCTCTAATTTGGCTCTAATGAGCGAGACATTGATTCTTGGTATTTCACAGTAATAAATGAAAACAGGTGGTACATAAAATAACAAAAAGTTTTATATTAAAAAATTAATTTACTTAATTACCTTGATCCTGTTTTCTTTTTGTCTTTTTTTTTTTTGTTACCATCAACAACACTGCCATCTGTGAAATGAAAATAAAGTCCAGTGCATGTTAAATATGGAGTAGACATTAGTGATGCAGGGTTTTAAAGAAATGCTTAGCAATTATTGCACTGTGCTCCATTACACCATTTCATAAACCCAACTTTTTGGAACATCGCGAATAAATTCCAAGAAATAAGGTGAAGACAGGAAAAGATACAGTTATACTCTCCTTCAGCACTCAAATAAGTAAGCCTGAAAGTGATGCCATAAAGAAATTCCTCGTTACCTTATGAAAATAAGTGGGACAGGAGAACCCCCAAAAAGAAACACCATGAGCAGTGACATCCTACAATTTGGGGAAAAGAAAAAGGAGATGAAAAATACTTCTCAGACAATTCTCAAATTTTCTTAAATACGTGCAGTGGCTTAAACATCAGCAGTGGCTGAGGCTGTCTAAACCTTGCAAAGATTAAAACAATCATTTTCTGATCTGTCTGACTGGAAAGCATGGAGCTTTGTATCAGCAGCATGGCTGAAGAGTCCAATTCCAGAAGAAAGAGGAGAGTTGCTCTCAGTTGCACACTCTCTCTGGAAATATTTGTATGAGCATATTACTTAAATTGTCACTACTGAAACTGCTAGGGGTATTAACCGGTGACATTTTGTTAGAAGAAGTCCAACTAATACCAGATAAGCCAAAAGCTAATAGGCTTTCCTGAGGTATCTTTCTTTGAGCTTGTAGATATGGGAGAGCGCTTGAGATACATTAGTGGAACACAGAGAAATACATGGTCGTAGGAGATTAATGAGAACACTAAGAAACAATGGGATGGGGAGAAAATTGGGAGGGTAAAAATGAGAAAGAAACTCATGGGTTAAGATAAAGCCAATTCAATAGGTTAAGGAAAAGCTGCATGCACAAGCAAAGCAAAAGAAAGAATTCATTCACTACGTCCCACCAGCAGGCAAGTGTTTAACCATCTCCAGGAAAGCAGGACTCCATCACACGTAACAGTTACTTGGGAAGAAAAATGCCATAACTCCGAACGTCCCCCCTTCTTCCCCAGCTTTTATTGCTGAGAATGACATCATATGGTATGGAATATCCCTTTGGTCAGTTGGGGTCAGCTGTCACAGCTGTGTCCCCTCCCAACGTCTTGTGCACATTTCTGAACTTCTCTTACTGACAGAAGGTGAAAGCGTTACCAATTACTATTTCCTAGGCAGAGCCCAAATGCGTGCTAGAGATTTGGTCAATCAAATAAACAAAATTTTTATTTTGCTGTGCTAAGCTTGGATATGAAAAATAGTAACAAGCAGTGAATTGTTGTAAGTGAAAAAAAGCAGAAGCGACAACTTAGAGACATCTAGAATTTTTGAGAGCTCAGGATCTGACACACTGAATAAAAACAAAGCATCATCGTGTCATTAATGTGTGAAATACACAAATGTTCTGAAATCATGAGTCTAAATTACAATATTTAGAATGTTTATATCTACTTTTTAGCACTTGAGACTTTAAGGACAAATTTGTAAGCTTATTGCGAGGGCTATTCTTTTGAAACAGAAGCTATATTCAGATGACTGATGGCCAACGGCTTTAAGAAGAAATGCCACTTCAAAATAAGTTGCCAGTGTAGCAACGTTATTGTTGGATACTAGTTAAAACATAGGGAGGGAAGAATGGATAGGAATAAAATATATTTGCGTCTATGCCAAAATTGAATCACACATATATATCTTTTGAGATCCAAAATATTTCATTGCCATTCAGTTTTATTTGCATTCCTGATTTTTTTTCTGATAAGGAAATAGAAATGGCAATATTTTAAAAGCAAGACTGCAAAGGTTTTTTGCCTAGCTCAAAGAACTGGAGATTTTACAAATTAATTTGCTCTTGTAACATTTAATGTTGTGTATTGGGTTTGCGTGGAAAGGGTTTGGTAGCGAGAGGGCTACAGGGGTGGCTTCTGTGTGAAGCTGCTAGAAGCTTCCCCTATGTCCAATAGGGGCCAATGCCAGCCGGCTCCAAGATGCACCTGCTGCTGAGCCAACCAGCAATGGTGGTAGCGCCTCTGTGATAACATAGTTAAGAAGGGGGAAAAAAACCCTGCACAACTGCAGCTGGAGAGAGGAGTGAGAATATGTGAGAGAAATAACTATGCAGACACCAAGGTCAGTGAAGAAGGAGGGGGAAGATGTGCTCCAGGCGCCGGAGCAGAGATTCCCCTGCAGCCTGTGGTGAAGACCATGGTGAGGCAGGTTGTCCCCCTGCAGCCTGTGGAGGTTAATGGTGGAGCAGATATCCACCTGCAGCCCATGGAGGACTCCATGCTGGAGCAGGTGGATGCCCGAAAGAGGCTGTGACCCTGTGGAGAGCCTGTGCTGGAGCTGGCTCCTGGCAGGACCTGTGGACCCTGTGGAGAGAGGAGCCCACGCTGGGGCAGGATTGCTGCAGGAATTGTGACCCCATGGGGGACCCACGCTGGAGCAGTCTGTTTCTGAAGGACTGCACCCCGTGGAAGGGACTCACTCTGGAGCAGTTCATGAGGAACTGTAGCCCATGGGAAGGACTCACGTTGGAGTTTGTGGAGGACTGTCTCCTGTGGGAGGTACCCCACACTGCAGCAGGGGAAGAGTGTGAGGAATCCTCCCCCTGAGGAGGAAGGGGCAGCATAGACAATGTGTGATGAACTAAGCCACTCTCCATCATCTTTGAAAGGTCATGGAGAACAGGAGAGGTGCCTGAGGACTGGAGGAAAGCCAATGTCACTCCAGCCTTCAAAAAGGGCAAGAAGGAAGACCCAGGTAACTACAGGCCAGTCAGCCTCACCTCCATCCCTGGAAAGGTGATGGAACAGCTCATTCTGGATGTCATCTCAAAGCATGTGGAGGAAAAGAAGGTTATCAGGAGTGGTCAACATGGATTCACCAAGGGGAAATCATGCTTGACCAATCTGATAGCCTTCTATGATGGCATGACTGGCTGGGTAGATGAGGGGAGAGCAGTGGACGTTGTCGACCTCGACTTTAGCAAGGCTTTTGGCACTGTCTCCCATAACATACTCATAGGTAAGACAGGCTAGACTGTTGGGCGGAGAGGAACCTAATGAAGTTCAACAAGGGCAAGTGTACTCGCTGGCAGGGCACTGTGAGAAACAGAAAAGGCCTTGACGCCGTGTAAGCGCTGTTCAGCAATAACTAAAACATGCCTGTGTTATCAACACTGTTTCCATCACAAATCCAAAATTAACTCTATCCCAGCAAAAAAGTACAATCTGCACATGGTGTGCGCCACTGGTACCCTTTCCCTTGAGCAGAAAAAGGCTGACTCTTAATAGCTGGTAATATTTCTTTTTCAGTTGGAGTGTAGCAGGCCTCAGATCCTCTGTATCCCTGGCTCCAAAACCCTAGAGGTCAACCTCGAGACTTACTAGTTAATGCTGTTCAGGCTCATCTGACTCATTGTACACAGCAGTGGTGTCTGTTGGGAGCAGCGTCGGCAGTTTGCGCAGAAGGGCGCACGTGAAGGGCTGCTGCCTGCTCTGCTCACCCACAGGCTTAGGCTGCAGCCCTGACAGTCACCCCAGCTAGCTGATGGCTGTGCATGCCTACCCAGCAGCTTGAGGTCTCCACGGATTTAGAAGGGCTTATTAGGCAGTGCTTTGAGGTTGTTGGAAGCATGGAGGTAGAGACCAGGCAAGGGCTGTGCTCTGCAGAAGCCAGGAATCAGCTACCTAGCCAGGCTAGCTTGGGACAAGTGGAGGCAGCCACCCAGACAGAGCTTCCTATCAGGGAAGCTGCTGTTCAGGTGGAGGGCTGCAAAGACTGCACCCCCTCCTCATGGGTGGAGGAGGGTGGAAGCTCCACCTGCACAAGATGTGCTCTGGTGGAGTCACTCAGGCAGCAGGTGGAAGAGCTGCAGGAGGAAGCTAGCAGGCTATGCTGTATTAGGGAGGGTGAACAAGAAATAGGCAGAGTATTATTCGAGACTTTGCAAGAAGAAATACTAGGGCCCTGTGGCACTGACCTCCAAGGACTACCAGACAAAGAGCTACAACAGCAAACGGACAGCACCTTGGAGAAGGAGGCGCTATGATCTCTGGTGACCCATGGGAACAGGATATCACTTCACTCCCATTCCTTGTATGTACCAACCAGCAACAGATATGAAGCTTTGGCAGCGGATAAAACCAATGAGCAAGATTCACAGGGAGAAACCGCACAAGCAGCACATACTGAAAGCTGCAAAAGTGTACCGGTTTTGGCTGGGATAGACTAAAAGTTCTTTGTAGTAGATTGTATGGTACTATCTTCTGCATTTGTGCTGAAAACAGTGTTGATAACACACTGATGTTTTAGTTATTGCTAAACAGTGCTTACATGGCATCAAGGAGTGATTTTTATGGTTTTAAGCACATCTTTCAAGCCTCAGTTCATACGTCCAGGGTTGGAACGTACTAGTCATATTTTTGAGTCATTGTTGGCTTGTACATTTGTGTGTAATTTTGCAGGCTTTCATGCTTTGTTTCTAAAGTATTTTATCTTGTTTTATCCTTAGCATGTTTTGTGCTTGCTTTATACAAGCATATTTATTTCCCTAATCAATTGAATTGTGGGATTTGTGTCTCTAGAGATCATTAATAGTCTAGGAAACTCTTAACCTGCTGTTAATTTGTTAAGCCTTTAACTTATTGCATGAGTTTGTCCGGGGTTGCCAAATAATAAAAGTCATTGCTGTTCAAGAGGTCAGTAGAAAATGAGTTAATAGTTTAAAAGTCTTTCCTAATGGAGAGATGTCCACATTTCAAAGACTGTTATTATAATTGATACTAATTGGCATCCATTCTGGCACATCAGCTCACAGGACTAAGCCTGAATGTATATGGAAATTAAAAACCTTCTCACTCATATGCTGTTAATCTCAGTGCTGAGGCAAATGGGTTTTATGGGAAGTTTGCCATATTAATAGATGAAAAAGATTCTAAGTAGCATGCTTTTTCCCTCCCTGAAAAAAAAATCTTGACCAAAAGATGACTTCTTTTGTAGTCTCTACCCAGTGGAAAAATTCTGTTCTTCTAGTACTAGACTTTTTCCAGGAGTACAATAAAGGCTATTGGTGTACTTAGCTTGTTTGACCTTGTCGTCTCAGGGTACTTATTAGCTCCTAGGAGGAGGCACTGGTTGAGTGCATTGAAGGATGATAGGCAGTGTCATGAATAATCTTTCATTCAGTGGCTGAAGAATTTGACATTGAATCGATTATTTTTTGCAGTATTGTTCCCTAGATTCTTGCCTTTCATTTTTATTATATTCACTTGATTTTACAGACAGTGAAACAGAGATGTATGAATACACCAGTTCCTCTTGCTAAAGGCACCATGCCCTCTGTCATTCTTCAGTATTTGCCTTTTTTTACCTCAGGGTTCTGTTATTTTGCTGAAGCTGCATGTTCAAGGTTTTGCTTTCTACCTCCTGATCATGATGGAACATGGTTCTGGTACTCTGCTCTACACATTTCCCTGAAAAAAAAGAAGAAAAAAAGAAAGAGCGGTATTAGTTTTATAGCATTTGACACTTGCCTTGTCAGCAGAGGAATCAGAGTGCAGTACAGATATTAGCTAGGGAATATGGGGAGCTTGTTATTCTATGATCCTAATGCCTTCATGAGATATAGATTGGTCTGCTCCAAGAGCATGCAATGGTCAAGGTCCAAAGAGAGGAGTCCTTGAAGCTGACTACAACCCCTCCACTTCTGCTGGCACGCAGAGAGGTCCGGAGAGTTTTGAGTTGGGCTGGCTGGTCAAAACTGTGCCCGCTAAGTCCCTTGCAAACAGGCTGCTTGAAAAATGCAACAAAAGCTTGGGGTTGAAAATAGTTACTGATGAATGTTATGTTCTCTGAGTGATAATGGCTCATGTAAGAGTTACCTGGTGTAGGAAGCTTATTGTAGGTAGAGTACATTAAAGTTGCTACCGTATTTAGGAGGGTTTGGTCTGGTGATTTACATGGGACATTGATTGCAGTGGACTCCTAAAGTCTCGGGACTTTAGTGCTCCCAAATGTATCCTGTCAGAACCTGTCTGTGTGAGTAAGGTTTCTGTCAACCCCTCTTCAGCTGCTCCAGCCACACTTACTATACTAATAAGTACTTCAAGACATGTAACAATCCTTATTTTTTAGATCTCATCTTAGAACAAATGAACGATAAATGGTTACAGTGAGACATAGACCTGGAGTCCCTCCACTGAGTGCAGCCACAGCTAAGCAGCAAATACAATCATTTGAGCAGTATGCCGATTTGTCAGCATAGCAGGTGCTCTGAGCAGCCAGCCATAGAAGACGATGCGTGTGTGTGAGCCGACACAGGCAGGATGCAGGAACACCTACAAAACCACGGATGAAAGGCAAAGAACAGATTTAATCTCGATACCACGCAGATCGGGGAATCTCCGAAGCAACACCCGGGCAGAGGCACGCAAGCAGGGGACACAGGCACCGTGGAGGGAGAGAGAGTCCTTTTAGGAGAGAGTCCTTGTTAGCGAAAGAGTCCTTGTTAGCGGGAGTGTGAGAGCTCAGACTTGCTGTTCTTGCCTGTATTTCAAGGGTTCAAGCAGGCGTAGTTTTCCACTGTGCTTT
Source organism: Burhinus oedicnemus (assembly GCA_008921705.1). Lineage (NCBI taxonomy): Eukaryota > Metazoa > Chordata > Aves > Charadriiformes > Burhinidae > Burhinus > Burhinus oedicnemus. Next base: position 66,176 of record VFFE01008323.1, read on the forward strand.
GATCTTCTTCAACAACAGGGCAGGAATCTCAAGCATGTTAGATAAGGTGTCCCTGAGTCCATCACAGACTTACGTTATCTAAGTGTGGATGTTCTACTTGCGAGCACGTAAGACTGAACAACAATTAGTGTGATATATGTGTTGTCTAGCACCCCAGGTGCGAGTCACTTGAGCGTGTTTACAATCCTCCTCGCCAATCTTCCGTTACTTTCCCACAGCGTGATATCAGATGGAATTATTAAAGACAGCAGCTGCATTCATGACCATTCCGTCAACCATTCATTTTTGGCTAAGATACAGACTAGAATATTCTTCTAAGGAGAAAAGAGCATTATATTTGGAAGACATATATACACACATTTTCAGATCAACTTCTTCCCACATGCTTGTGGCTACAAATTTTCAGAATTACTCTAAGGAACGTGACGTATGGATATGAAGAAACTCTGCTAAATATTTCCCATTAAAAAAAAATAATAATCTGGCTGAATTTTTATGAATTTAAAGCTCTTTTCAAGCTTCTAATGAAACATTCCAAGTAATGATGGAGCAGTGATTGAGACCAGTTTGGATAAATTCCTCTAACTCATAGATACCAACCAAATTTCTTTTGATCTACATTAACTGACTAGAAAGCTTAGAAGAAATTGCTTCTTCGTGAGACTTCTGATGGTTTCTGGATCAAGGTAAGCCAAAAATACAGCAGCATGTGTTTTTCATTATACTTAGGTGCTCTACATTCTTCTGGTTGACATAATCACCAGGTTCTGAGGAAGAACTTCCATTTTTTTCAGAGAAACTTAAAATACAGCATTTCAGAAATGTCAAAAAAAGACCTCCAAATGGCTTCGGAAACAATACTTGCAGAAGTTTGTTGGAATTCCATCTAGTTTTGTGATTTAGCTGTTAAATTTTCCTTTTCATTCGCTGCTCAGAATAATTTACCCAACAGAGCAGCTTCAGAACAATTTTACTTGTGTTTCTGTTATATGATATTCCCTAATCAGCGTTCAAGAGCTGAACACATTGATTTGAGAGTTAGTATTCAAAGTTGATTCAGGTCAGCTCTTAAAAGTTTCCTTCATGAAATAAATAATCTGATTTGTCACCTGACTGTGCCTGTCCAGCCTCACCAGGGACTCCACGGTGCCACGGTCACCACCCCGCTCTACTCCCCCCTTGCTGCAGGACTGCCCCTCCTGGGATCAGTCCCAGGGAGATTATACTGGTTTTGGCTGGGATAGAGTTAAATTTCTTCATAGTAGTTTTGTATGGAGCTATGTTTTGGATTTGTGATGGAAACAGTGTTGATAACACAGGCATGTTTTAGTTATTGCTGAACAGCGCTTACACGGCATCAAGGCCTTTTCCGCTTCTCACACTGCTCCGCCAGCGAGTAGGCTGGGGGTGCACAAGAAGTTGGGAGGGGACACAGCTGGGACAGCTGACCCCAACTGACCAAAGGGATATTCCATACCATATGATGTCATGCTCAGCAATAAAAAGCTGGAGGGAAGAAGAAGGAAGTAGAAGGACATTCGGAATTATGGTGTTTGTCTTTCCAAGTAACCGTTATGCATGATGGAGCCCTGCTTTCCTGGAGATGGCTAAACACTTGCCTGCGGATGGGAAGTAGTGAATGAATTCCTTATTTTGCTTTGCTTGCGCATGCAGCTTTTGCTTTACTTATTAAACTGTCTTTGTCTCAACCCACGAGTTTTCTCACTTTTACCCTTCTGATTCTCTTCCCCATCCTGCTGTGGGGGAGTGAGCGAGCGGCTGTATGGGGCTTAGCTGCCGGCTGGGTTTAAACCACGACAGTCCTTTTTGGCACCCAAACAGGGACTCCATAGGTTTGAGATAACGACAGATTTGACCAGACCGTATTAGAGGGAACTTGCAATTATTAACAGTTGCTGGTCGCAATATTGACTTATCTGTTCTTGACGTTGGTTCATCTGATCTGTGCCATGCTCCTTTTTTTTTCTGTACATGTTAAAGACTGGGTTTGGCTTTTGCAGTTTACTGTGCTCTGTAGCACTTGGTGGTGGGTTTTGGGGGGAGAATTATTATAAAAGCACTGGCCTTGAGCTTAATCTGGTATTTGGGCTCTGCACTGATGCCATTACTGTAGTTCAGGAACCATCTCATGGAGACAATTAACAGTTACACTTTTTCCCTTTTCTCCCTGGCTGCGGTGTAAAGCACGTTTCTCACATCTTGTCCTGTCCGGACTGGCCCAAGGGCTACCGTGCAAACTATCTCCCGTTTAACTTGTTCAAAGGCTTGTTGCTGCTCGGGGCCCCATTCAAAACTTTTCTTCTTCCGGGTCACTTGGCAGAGAGGGCTTACGATCAGGCTGTAAGCTGGAATATGCATTCTCCAAAAACCCACAATGCCTGGAAAGGCTTGTGTTTCTTTTTTGTTAGTTGGTAGAGACATAGCTGTTATTTGGATCACATCCATTGGGATATGATGATGCCCACCTTGCTATTTTATTCCTAAAAACTGGATCTCCTGTGCAGGTCCTTTGACCTTGCTTCTTTTAATGGAAAAACTAGCTTTCAGAAGAATCTGGATTATTCTTTTCCCTTTTTCAAACCCTTCCTCTGCTGTGTTGCCCCTCACGATGATGTTCCAGTGCAGTCTGTATCAGTCCATGGCAAATGGTAGGACTGTGTTTCCACCCCTGGGGCAGTCGATTCCAGGTGTATTTGACACCCCTCCAAGTGAAAGTAAACTGTGGCCTGCACTCTGCTGCCAAAGGGATCGAGAAAAACGCATTAGCGATATCAATTGTAGCATATCACTTGGCTGCCTTTGACTCCAGTTCATACTGAAGTTCTAGCATGTCCAGTACGGCAGCACTCAGTGGTGGCGTGACTTCCTTCAGGCCACGATAGTCCCTTGTTAGCCTCTGCGCTCTGTTAGATTTTCACACTGGCCATATGGGACTATTAAAGGGTGAGTGAGATTTGATTGGAGTGTGCTAGACTGAATTTATAGCTGTTATAGCTGTTTAGCTATTAATTGGCAGGCTCCTGTGCTTGCCATGGGACTTACTTGTCTTACTGTATATTAGTCTAGTGCTTGTTAGTGGCTGCTTTTTGCTTTTGCTGCTCGCTGTCATGTACGCTTTTTCCCTTTTCTCCCCCCAGAGGCATTCGGTGGAGGAAACACAGAATGGCAACTTCATTACCTTTTCCCGTGTGGTAGACATTTTCTCCCTCGTTACAATAACTTCAGTATCTTGAACATCCTTGGGTAACAAAAATACTCCTATCGGTACTTCTCAAGAATATTGTTTCGTCTTTTTCTAAGGTTAACCAACTATTTAGGAATATCACCCAGGGATATGCCCCAAAGGCAGTGTGGTTATGGGTGGCAAGGCATGTGGGAGAATATGGGCAGGTACCTAGAACAGTTGTCACCTCTGATGGTCTGGGACTTCACCCCCAAACAAGTGTGGGATCCTGATGAAGTGATAGAATGTTTGGAAGAAGGATGCCCTGGCTATTCCGAAGAGACACGACTTATCGCACTGTGATGGGGCCCGGCCTATGCCTACCGAGCACTATTCAGCACTATTCAGCACCCTCAAGGAGAAGAGAGGGTCTCTGGATCTGAAGACATACAAACAGACACTGTGGCTAAACCAGAGACGCAACCCTTGACTATATCAGTCACCCCTATAGTCAAGAAGAAACAATGGAAGCAGAGGTCAACTCGTTTAGTAAGGGAGGAAGAAGCTTCTCCTAAGAGGGAGCAGGAGGGAGAATCAGAAGAGGCAGCCTGGTCTGCAGCAGAGCAGTCACAAGAACAGGAGGGGGAAGAGACTGAAATCATAAACGAGTCAGAAACCACCTGATCCTTATCCCTAAGTGAGCTGCGAGATATGTGAAAAGATTTCAGCCATCATCCAGGCGAGCAAATTATTGATTGCTCCAATGCTGGGATACTGGGGCTGCCGTTGCTCAGGGACTGGCTGGGTATTGGTCAGCTGGTGGTGACCAATTGTGGTTTTTTTTATTGCATCACTTGTTTTTCTTGGGTTCGGGTGTTTTGTTTTTTTCTTTGTTGTTTTCTTTTTTCTTCTTCTTTTTATTATTAAACTATCTTTATCTCAACCCACGAGTTTTTGCACTTTTACCCTTCCGATTGTCTCCCCCATCCCACTTGGGTGGGGGAGTGAACGAGCGGCTGCGTGGTGCTTAGCTGCCTACCGGCTTTAAACCACGACACCGCTCCTATATACCATATATTTTCAGATATATGTTGTCTAACGTCCCCTCTGTATGGACAGGACAGGTAACATGGTCTGCATGGCTCCATTTTTCAGGCAACAAGAAACTTGTTATATTCCTTCTTCACTTACCTGTAATCCTTTTGAATTTTTCTTTATCTTTCTCCACACATTCCCTAGTCCCTTTCATAGATTTTATTAAGCCACTACTGTTTTCCTGAAAATGTATATATAAGTTGATTTATCTGGTTACTGTTTTAGCTAACTATCAGGCACAACTTCTTAGCTTTACCCAGACAGGAGGACATCAAACAAAAATGGTAAAATATGTAAGGTTGTGAAGGGGAAATTCAAATTGTGACAGTTCAGCAGTGGTAATTTGTGACCGAGGAATAATCTGGCATGGAGGGCAAGAAGGCCCAGCTGCAGGATGAGTTAAACTGGCTGGAAGCAGGAATGCCAGAGACAGAAGGACTCCCTGCAAGGGAGTGAAGTTTGCTGATGAGACAAGAAATGCCGCAGTCTTGTAACAATCTGGAATAAGAGTGCTCAGGGGCCGCTTTTGCTAAACAGAGCTGGCACTGGGGGATAAACCCAACACTGGGTTAAGGGGCCTGATGCCATCAGTGCAGGTGTAAGTGTATATAAGGAATCGGCTCGTGCCACATCTTTGCAGATCCCTTGTAGAACCCTTGTAGGCCTCTTCCCAGTGCATTGCTCATTAAATCTCTTTATATTTAAGCACAAACGTGTGCTTAATTCGCCTCAAGGGGTACAAAAAAATTCCCCAACAGTTGCAAACAAGAAGCAATCTAGGGTCTTGTTTCACTGTGTGCAATAATGTACAAAGGGTTATTATCCAAATTTTCATAGGCATTTTAAAACAGGGACATATGCAGAGTTTAAATTCCTTCCACAAAGCATTTCATTGTAATAGCGTTTTCTATCATTTCCACAGCATCTGCACAATCATGTTTTAAGATTATGTAAAAATGTTATCATTCGATATCATCAGTGGAATGTGAAAATAAGTGTTCTTTTGTTCTGTCTGGACACATGCCTTCTGTTGCTGACAGTAACTAGACATGTGTTTGACAAAGTTCATTACATCGCTATGAAAGCTTGCAAAGATGCAGACACTTCTTTAGAAGAGGGCACGGTCTTTTATTTGCAACTAATGCTTTTGCTGATCTCCTCCAGCCAAACAGAAATTTGATTGAAGTCTTATTTAGGTTTTAGACTATACCAACAAATGAACCGACTAGACTAGACTCAAAAGCACTAAAAATCTAAATGAGGTCATCCCGAATATGGGTTCAAAATAAACTGCAAGTCAGAGATCGCAGTGAGGACAGAACATCAGATATCAAAAGGCAGCTCAGAACAGAGCTCACAACATTGTCACATTAGCTGGCGAGGAAATTAAGCACAGAACAAAATACTTTACTATATGAGGTGGCCATTCAACAGATTGTGGGCACTGTTGTATTTGTACCTCATCTTCCCAAGTTGTTTGTATATCACTTACCAGAGGATACTACTCAGATTTCATTTTTTCTTTTAACTTGTTTTATATGGACAGACTTCCCTTGATTTTTCACTGTGAGAGTGATAACAATTCTTGGAACTAACCCAGAAAATATGGCCCAGTGTTGTAATACTACTGCTCACACTACTGCTATGTAAAACTGACTGCAGCTAAGCAATTCTCTGTGCCACTGCCTTGAAAAAAAATCAGTGGTGTGCAAAGTAATTTGTATATGGTTCAAAAAATTCTATCATCAGACTTTTTTAATGTGTTATACAATACATTTTTACTTTTTAAATTAATTTTTAATACAATGAAATGACTCATATGCAGATACAGCCTTGCAAGCAATTATCGTGTCTTCTGCTGGACTAGACCGTACTGGACTTATCTCAGTGCCAGAAAGATATCAGCCTAGATAGCTAAGAAACTGGGTACCCAACATGCATAATCATCAGCAATGCAAGATCATATTAATCAAAATGATGGTGTCACGACCCAGCCTGCGGGTAGTGGGTTCACAGGATTCTGTAATACACAAAGACACAGAGGCTTTATTCTCTAAATTTCTCTACTTTATTACAGATCACCACAAATCACCACTAGCAAGTATACCTATGATTAATAAAGTGAACACACACACACATACATATATAAAAAGCTATTACAAGTTATTATCAGCAATCACTAGTAGCAGCAAGTATATGTTACAGGTTACTACAAAATTACCACTAGAAAAGCAGCGAATATATATTTCAACAGCAGCAGCAATCAATACTAGCAGCAAACTTATCAATAATATAGCAGCAAATATACTTATGACAGAATACTTATATGCATATATATGTATGTTCATAATATTACTGGTATGAAGCGTATCAAACTGATCCCAGAAGTGAGCCCAGAAGGGGGACCAATAAAATAGCATACCTATATATCCTGGTTTGAGGTAAAACAGGACCAATTCTGTTCAGCAACTTTACTTTTTAGCTGCGCCTCTTCTAACTGCTGAAATTAACAGCATGTTGTGCAGAAAACTGTTCGCTCTCAGAGTGATAAGACCCATGTTCATAGTTGATGCCAAGGAATGGGATGCAGAGAGGCTCTTGCTTATCCTTACTGCTATAACAACCAAGGCCAGCCAACTTTGTTATTTGCCCCGTTGGAGGGTGGGAAACGGAAGAGCGTAGAGGGGTCGCACCTGCGGGGAGGAGGGGACAGGACAGGTGACCCAAACCTGACCCACAGGGTATTCCATCCCATCTGCCTCATGTTCAGTATAAAAGCTGAGGGATCAAAGGGTCAGGGCTCTTTCTTCAATGGCCGGTGTCCGAGGAGGACTCTGTCTGTTTGTCTGCCTTTGATCCCGATCCTGAATCCAGATCCGGAATCCAGTTCCCGTCCATCACTGAGTCCAGTCTGGGACTTCCCCAGCGCCTGCTGGTGACGTGATTGTCATCCCGGGAGCTTGATACGGTTTTGTATATATTTCATTATTTTTCTTTTTATTATTTTATTATGAATATTTCATTGAAGTAGTTTAGTTCCTTCTAAACTCATAAGTCTCTTTTTTTCTCTCTCTCTCCTGCCTCCCTTCAAAGCAGGGCAGGAGAGAGAGCATCTGTCATTCCACCTGATTGGGCCAATCCGGCCCAAACCACGACACTATATTATTGAAAATAATATATTTATTTTATTATTACCAGTACAGTGCTCACCAAATCACTCCCAGGAGTGGGGCCTCGAAATCGCTCCCAAGAGTGGGGTCTCGAAATCGATGACAGACAAAGTCTTACTTCGAAGATGATCCGCATCACAGAGTTTGGAGTCAGCCAGGCGTCGCCAGCGATGGTCCAATAACTTGCTTAGGAGATCTCATAGAAAAGTTTGTGCAGGGAGTTCAACCTGTTACGGAAAAGGAAAAGTATGTGTAGCACGAAAAGTTCTCAGAGAGAGAGAAGCTCCATTTTGGGTGAAAATTAAGTCCTTTTTATATCATAGAGACATAAGAGGGCATAGGACACCACCATTTCGGGCAGCCAATAGATGCTGTTAATTTCTGCTTTTTGCTGGACAGCCAATAGATGATGATGTTTTCTATTCTCTCAGACCAATTTTTATTTTTCCAGACTGTTTTCCTGTTCTTGTAGTTGGAACAGCCAATGGCAGTTACCGATTCTTATTTCTTAGGATGTTTTCCTCTTTTTCCAGACTATTTTTCACTTTTTCAGACGATGAGTTGCCATTACTTTGAGGGTGGCAGAGCACTGGAACAGGCTGCCCAGAGAGGTGGTGGAGTCTCCGACTCTGGAGACATTCAAAACCCACCTGGATGCCGTCCTGTGCAACCTGCTCTAGGTGACCCTGCTCTGGCAGGGGGGTTGGACTAGATGATCTCCAGAGGTCCCTTCCAACCCCTGAGATTCTGTGATTCTGTGATTACAGTTCCTTGGTTTTGCGCTTATCAGTGGTATCTCAGGATGTATCCGGTTTCTAGGTACCCAGCTGTACTTCAAAGATGCCAGCTGCGCTTCTCAAGGATGCTTGTGGTTCACAGGCCTAGTTCCCAGGCTGGCAGGCATTTTCTCTGTCAGTATTTTTCAGCCGACATCTTCTTCTGTTCAGTATTCTTCCCCTTCTAACCAGGTCGCCTATATGGCTGCTCACATCAGATGGGCAATAAATGTATGTGAAGAATCAGTCAAAAAGAATAGGGAGAGTGGTATAATATCCAATTGTAGGTATTTGCACACATTTCCATATTACTGTTTTTGATCACTTAAATACGACAGTCTCACAGCACTTCTGTGAGGATAAATATCACTAGAAGTAACAGCTGCAAAACATACCAGAAATAATATACCAAGATCTCACAGAAAGTCTGTGGCAAAAGAGGAAATTGGCAGAACTTCAACATCCAAGATTTGAGACCTTAACATTAGACAGCCCCTCTCCTTATTGTATTTCCAGACAGTGGGAAAAACAACTTGGCCCATCTTGGATCTAGGAAAGGGGACTAGAGCAATGGAGTTGCAAGAGTGGACTTTGCCTGGGATATGAGGCAAGCAATGTACGGGATGTAGAGATGGCCAAGTAGATTGTTTACATCTGTCAAAAAATGTCTTAATTATATGCCTTTTTAATGATGTTCCATTTGCAGCAATTAGACTCTGATAACTAGGTAAAAAATTGCTCTCTCTCCAACCCCCATCCCCAACAGTTTTCCCTGTTTTTTAATCAACCATCTTTTTACCTAGATTCAGAATATTATTCTGAGAAATTATCAATAGCTAAACAAAATACCTTAGGAAAAGCAAACAGAAATGTTAAGGGATGTTAGGAGTGGCCGCCGCCTCCAGCAGGTCTGGCCCAGGACTCCCTCCTGCACGGCTGCTAGAGCCCAGCCTGGTGTGCCTGGGACCCTGGGTGTCTCTGGCCCGGGCTGAGGGACATGGCTACTGCTTTCCCATTTGCAGGTTCAACTAGCAGTGAAGCTGAGCACGTATCCTAGAAACACACACACAGACACACAGAGGACACTGATGTTACAGGTTACACAGATTGCCATAGACAAGGTGCTGCCTTCAACAGCACCTACATATAGGACTCACATAAAACATAACTACAGAGAGCCAAGTCCCCTTCCTCCTCTTTGGGTGGTAGAGATAGAAGGTCACTAGTGAAGATATACACACAACACTCACTAGATTCACAAGCACACGCACATTCACGCACCCCTCGCGTACCTGCACGGCACCCTCTGTCCACCTGGCACCGCTTCCCAGATCCCAGGCCCTCTTACCCACTTCACGGGTCCCCTACTCACCAGCTAGTCCAGCTTGATGCTTGCTAGCAAACACGCACACATTCATCCCACAGGTACTCCACATTCGCAGGTCCCCCCGGATACCAGCACGGACCCTTGTCCACCTGATACCCCAGCCCAGACCCAGGGACTCATACTTGCCAGCTAGTCCAGCTTGAAGTTTGCTAGCCACAATGCACTCATGCCCCACACACGCACCCAGTTGGGGGGGAGATACAGACACTCAGCCCCTGCCAGCAGCCAGCACCAGGTACACAGGCTGTGATCCATGGTCCCGCTCCAGCCACTGGTGCTGAGCCCCTCGCTCATCTCACTCACACCGGTCCCTCCGAGTAGCTGGTTTTCAGGACACACACCATTCCCACCTCAGTGGCTCGTGGCGAGGCCCCCACCTTCTCCAGTAGCTGACACAATGGGCCAGGGGCATCTACACCCTGGGTCTGACTCCAGTAGCTGGCACCAAATCCACTCACACAGTTCTCACCAGTAGCTGGCACTTAGTCTCTGCTGCACACATACACATGGGATAGAGAGTGAGCTTATGCAGAGAGATAGTTAAGAAAAGATTTAATAAGAAGATATAAGAAGGTAGGACAGAATGCAGTGATCAAGTACAGAGCTCAGACAGACAAGCATACTGACTGGACCCATTTTACATGTGACTGACCACTTTTACACCCTTTTCTGTCTACCCCACCTTTGTTCCTCCCTGCTCTCCCTTCTCCTGCACATTGCCTCATCAGCTGGAATAGTTCCACTGACCCCCCTTCCAACATCCTGGACTCTCAGGTTTACAGCCTTATCAGTTGCAAAGTCGTGGTTTGCCTGCAGTTTCTTGACAGCCCGTCAATTAGTGTGACTGACCAGGTTTGTTTCTGGTTATTAGCTTTGTTAACACTAATCATAGAATCATAGAATCGTTTAGGTTGGAAAAGACCTTTAAGATCATCCAGTCCAACCATTGACCCTAGTCTACCAGGTCTGCCACTAAACCATGTCTCTAAGCACCACATCTACACGACTTTTAAACACATCTAGGGATGGTGACTCGACCATCTCCCTGGGCAGCCTGTTCCAATGTTTGATAACTCTTTCAGTGAAAAATTTTTTCCTAATGTCCAGCCTAAACCTCCCCTGGTGCAACTTGAACCCGTTTCCTCTTGTCCTATCGCTAGTTACTTGGGAGAAGAGACCAGCTCCCATCTCACTACAGCCTCCTTTCAGGTAGTTGTAGAGAGCAATAAGGTCTCCCCTCAGCCTTCTCTTCTCCAGACTAAACGATCCCAGTTCCTTCAGCCGCTCCTCATAAGACACGTTCTCCAGACCCCTCACCAGCTTTGTTGCCCTTCTCTGGACACGCTCCAGCACCTCAATGTCCCTCCTAGACTGTGGCGCCCAAAACTGAACACAGTACTCAAGCTGCGGCCTCACCAGCGCTGAGTACAGGGGCACGATCACTTCCCTACTCCTGCTGGCCACACTATGCTTGATACAGGCCAAGATGCCCTTGGCCTTCTTGGCTACCTGGGCACACTGCTGGCTCACGTTCAGACGGCTGTCCACCAGGACCCCCAGGTCCTTTTCTGCCAGGCAGCTTTCCAGCCACTCCTCCCCAAGCCTGTAGCGTTGCCTGGGGTTGTTGTGACCCAAGTGCAGGACCCGGCACTTGGCCTTGTTAAACCTCATGCAGTTGGCTTCAGCCCATCCATCCAGTCTGTCCAGATCTCTCTGCCTTCCTACCCTCAAGCAGATCAACACTGCCGCTTAATTTGGTGTCATCTGCAAACTTACTGAGGGTGCACTCAATCCCCTCCTCCAGATCATCAATAAAGATATTAAACAAGGCTGGCCCCAAAACTGAGCCCTGAGGAACACCGCTTGAGACCTGCCACCAGCTGGATTTAACGCCATTCACCACAACTCTCTGGGCTCGGCCATCCAGCCGGTTTTTAATCCAGCAAAGAGTACACCTGTCAAAGCCACGGGCTGCCAGCTTCTCTAGCAGAATGCTGTGGGAGACTGTGTCGAAGGCCTTACTAAAGTCCAAGTAGACAACATCCACAGCCTTTCCTTCATCCACCAGGCGGGTCACCTGGTCGTAAAAGGAGATCAGGTTGGTCAAGCAGGACCTGCCTTTCATGAACCCATGCTGACTGGGCCTGATCCCCTGGTTGTCCTTCACATGCCGCGTGAGTGCACTCAGGATGAACCGTTCCATGATCTTTCCTGGCACTGAGGTCAGGCTGACAAGCCTAGAGTTGCCTGGATCCTCCTTCCAGCCCTTCTCGTAGATGGGTGTCACATTGGCAAGCCTCCAGTCATCTGGGACCTCCCCTGTTGACCAAGACCACTGATGAATGACGGAGAGTGGCTTGGCAAGCTCTTCCGCCAGCTCCCTCAGCACTCTCGGGTGGATCCCATCTGGGCCCATAGACTTGTGGCTGTCCAGTTGGCGTAGCAGGTCACTAACTGCTTCCTCTAATTGGTCAGGTTTAGCGACTCTGTATTTCCCTCCCTTTCCTCATCATCCCATCTTGGCAAGGTCCTTAGATAATCTTACCGAAAAATAATCATTCTCACACTCCACATATCCTTACCAATTAGTGTGTATGACTAGGTTTGTTTTTATCACTACCTCCCTTAGCATTTGTCAGTCAGGTTTGTGTCTCTCTATGTTCTTGTTTATGGCTCCTTTGGCCAGATGATGCCCTTAAAGGAGCAGGCACTCTCTTTCCACATACCCTTATAGAAACAGCTTGGGACTGGGCTGGTTTTGCTCAGTTACTTTCCTGTTGTCTTTCTTGTTACATTTCATTAAAAAGCAGACCCATCAAAGTTATCTTTTTCTGCCTACAAGATGTAAAATTCTTTATCAAAGCTGTTTAGAGATTCAAACATCCTTTCTGCCAAACCCCAAAGCCTTCCAGTTATATTCTTAATTCCTGGAGGCAAAAGAAATACCAGATACATACCACATATTGCCAGATGCTAAAGTTAAAAGCTGAAACATGGAGCTTCCAGGATGACTTCAGGTACACAGCAGAGAGAATCCCAACCTGATATAGAATAGAATAAAGGCCATATCCATAGCTTATGCAAGCCAAAACCTACGGTTGCAAAATTTCCATTAAGTTCAGTCTTTCAGAATCCCTCTCTTATTTCAGTTTTCCAGTAACTTCATTTAAGAAGTAAAAAATAATTCCCATAATCACAGTAATGGAAACCATGTCTGATTCATAGAATCTTGCCCTTGAAAGTATCCTGGAGTTTTCTTGTTTCGTTTTGAGTGGAATAGAAATTGAAACACAGAAATTACAAATGACAATTAAAATTTCTAGAACAATTAGAATACTTAATATTTGAGAACATGCTGATTTTTCTTCTATTTTTTCCCAGTGGTTATTGCAATTTTTCCTTCCACACAAAAATGAAAATCACAGCTTGAACAAATAACCTGTCCAGCATTAGCTATGAAATTATGGAGTAAAATAATAATTTCTATTCAGTTGCACTCACACTAGCAAATATAGTGCTTATTTTTCAGCACTAGCAAGGATGTGAATACTAAAGTAGTCAGAATACTACCTTGTCACGAAGCCGTTAGTGTCTCAGAAGATTTATTAGTGCTAATGCATATGCTGTGGCCTGCAGACTACTACAGCCAAGGAGTTTCCAGAATTTCCCTGAGGAACAATAAGCTTTCCCTCTCTGCAGACTGCCAGTAAAGAGAATTTGCTCAACTAGTTTTAGCCCAATTAACATTTGAAAATTTCAGATGAAAACTATAGGGAACAAATGAAGGACAAACATTCTTTCAGTTCAGTTCACATTCATAAATTGCTCATTTGGTTTCCATTGATAAGGAAAAATGACAAATGTTCTGCTAAATCAACAGAGATGTCCTGCTTACAGAGATAAAGATTGCGCTGTGGCTGGGACTGGGCACTCCATCTCATTACGCTATCCTCTTTCCGATTTTCTTCTGGGCTGTACTTATACAGAGTAGGGTTTGAGTGTTGTCTCTCATTTTGTGGGTCAGAATTTCTATCTTTGGCAAAGTTTCCCTTCAGGCACAAGAAGAATTTTAGGCCAAATCTAATTTTGCTGCTCTAAAACTGAAGGGGAAATTCAAATTGTGACTGCTCAGCAGTAGTAATTTGTGACTGAGGAATGATCTGGCACGGAGGTCAAGAAGGCCCAACTGCAGAATGAGTTAAACTGGCTGGAAGCAGGAATTCCAGAGACAGAAGGACTCCTTGCAAGGGAGTGAAGTTTCCCTTGGTGATGAGCTAAGAAAAAGGCACAGCATTGTCTTGTAGCCATCCTGGAATGCGCCACCTTTGGGCAGCAGAGCTGGGCTGGGGGATGGACCCAAGGCCTGGGCTAAGGTGCCCCATACAACTGCTCACAGGATTGGTGCTGGTGCAAGTGTATATAAGGAATCTGCTTGTGATGCATCTATGCAGACTCCACGTAGAACCACTTATTGCAGTAGGACTCTGCCCAATGCATTGTTCATTCAACATTTTTTTTTATATTTAAACACAAACGTGTGTTTAATTCACCTCGAGGGGTACAACAAAACCTACAGAAGGAAGATGATTCAACAAGGAAGCCCTCAGCATTTCACCCCCTTCGCGAGAGTATGGCTAAAGGTTGCCAGGCCACTATCTCTGTGGATATACCCATGTTTCCTTACCTATACCACATGTAGTGTTTTGGACTACCTACGTTTAGAATCTGACAAGCTTGCAGGACCTGTTGGTTACTGTAATAAAATAACAAGAAGAAGTTGCATTTCCATTGTCTCTTTGTCACAGGGTTGTTTTCATAGTGAGCAATTTCTCATTTTCACTTCAGTCTTTATTGCAAGAATTAAGATCAGAATATGAAATGTGTGAGATTACAGTAAATTATACTACGCCGACCTTCTGAGGTTCTGAAAGATGATTTACTTAGCTTATTCCCATTCATTCATAGTACTGCTAACATGGGGAGAATACAGCTTATGTTGAAGCTCCAAATGTAGCATTCTGGGTGGATCTGAACCCAATCATATTTTTTAATATCTTATAAGGAGACAGCTCTTTTAACATAGATATCTACAGCTGACCTGGTCACCACAGATTCTGTTTATTGTTGATAGAGAAAAATAGGCACTTTTTATCTGATCTATTTTAAACATCCACTCTGATAATTTGTGCCCTAAGCCTCCTTTTCCTATGTGAGGAGCCAGGGGCAATGGGCACAAGTTGCACCAGGAGAGAGGTTTCATCTTAATATAAGAAAGAATTTTTTTACAGCAAGAACAATCATTCACTGGAACAACCTCCTCAGGGATGTGGTAGAGTCCCCATCACTGGAGGTTTTCAAGATGCGATTGGACAAGGTGCTAGATAATCTCATCCAGGCTCCCTGTCCCACGAAAGGTTGGACCAGATGATCTTTCGAGGTCCCTTCCAACCAGGGCTGTTCTATGATTCTATGATTCTAAATATATTACGTTGAAAAAGGTCCTTTGAATGGCACAGCTACAGTGCCATGACTTCAGCTTGTTCTCATATTATAACTGCCTGATTTTACCTTGTGCTTCCTTAGGGCAGAATATGCTTTTTGTGCATCTAAAATCAAAATGGCATTTTAAAATCCATCCCTGAAAAGAGCCACCTTTAGCAAGAGGGTCTGCTAGAAAATCATCACAGGGACCATTTATTGCCCTAAGTTTTGCATGCTGTTTAGAACCAGATGGAAAATAAAAAAAAAAAAATAAGCAATCGGAACATTTCATCACATTAGAACAGGTGCACAGCTGATGTGCAGAAATGGCAGGAAAAAATGGCATTGCTTATTTCTTTAAAAGTAGGTTGTGGCATTGTAATTTAAATGCTGATTACAGGCAAAATTGATGCTTGCAGATTTACTGAGACACTAATGTTTGTACTAAACATAGTTATGTCACCATTCTTTGGTGTCATCTTTATTTCCCTTGGAAAGATTCATCTGGTTGGCAGATGGCCATCAAATGGGTTATCAATTTAGTGGTATTAAGAAGAGTACGTGGACCAATACTTTCCCCTTCTTCACTGAAGGTTGTTCCATGAGTTTCAGCTGTGCTAAAGGGATACCTGTGTATCTCCATCTTCATCTTTTGTGTATCAATCTTCAGCATTTTGAATATATAGTTGTGGTGGATTGACCCGGCTGGCAGGTAAGCCCCCACCCAGTCGCTTGCTCATTCCCCCCACAGCAGGATGGGGAAGAGAATCAGAAGGGCAAAAGCAAGAAGAAAAAAAAAACAAAAAAAACCTATGGGTCCAGATAAAGACACTTTAATAAGTGAAGGGGAAAAAAACCCACCAAACCACAAGTGATGCAAAAGCAATTACTCACCACCAGCAGAACAATGCCCAGACAGTCTCCAAGCAACAGCTCCTTTGGAAAAACTCCCTTCCCTTCCCTTCCCTTCCCTTCCCTTCCCTTCCCTTCCCTTCCCTCCCTGTTTTACCTCAAACCAGGACACCTTCTTATGCTGGGGGCTCCAGAGCTGGACACAGTACTCCAGGTGGGGTCTCACGAGAGCGGAGTAGAGGGGCAGAATCACCTCCCTCGACCTGCTGACCACGCTTCTTTTGATGCAGCCCAGGATGCGGTTGGCCTTCTGGGCTGCAAGCATGCCTTGCCAGCTCATGTTGAGCTTCTCATCCACCAACACCCCCAAATCCCTTTCCTCAGGGCTGCTCTCGATCCATTCTCCGCCCAGCCTGTATTTGTGCCTGGGATTGCCCCGACCCAGGTGCAGGACCTTGCACTTGGCCTTGTTGAACTTCATGAGGTTGACATGGGCCCACTTCTCGAGCCTGTCCAGGTCCCTTTGGATGGCATCCCTTCCCTCCAGCATGTCGACCACGCCACACAGCTTGGTGTCGTTGGCAAACTTGCTGAGGGTGCACTCAATCCCAATGTCCATGTCGCCAACAAAGATGTTAAATAGTACCGGTCCCAGTACTGACTCCTGAGGAACGCCACTCATAACTGCTTGCCACTTGGACATCGAGCCGCTGATCACAACTCTTTGAGTGTGGCCATCCAGCCAATTCCTTATCCACCGAGTGGTCCATCCGTCAAATTCATGTCTTTCCAATTTAGAGACCAGGATGTCATGCGGGACAGTGTCAAATACTTTGCACAAGTCCAGGTAGATGATGTCAGTTGCTCTTCCCTTATCCACCAACACTGTAACGCCGTCAAATATCACAGACAGTGGCTTGGCAACTTCATCTGCCAGTTCTCTTGGACCCATGGATGAATCTCATCAGGTCCCATGGACTTGTGCACCTTCAGGTTCATCAGCTGGTCTCGGACCTGGTCTTCTCCTGCAGTGGGCGGTTCCTCATTCTCCCAGTCCCTGCCTTTGCCTTCTGCAACTTGGGCGGTGTGGTCAGAGCCTTTTTCAGTGAAGACCGAGGCAAAAAAGTCGTTGAGTACCTCAGCCTTCTCCATGTCCTGGGTGACCAGGTCTCCCGTTTCCTTCCTGAATGGGCCCACATTTATGGAGATCAGTTACAAAACATAAAACAAAGAACTAATAGTGCCTGGATGATGATTGGGCTTCCCTGTCCACAAGTAGAAACTTATCAATGGCTAAATGAGAATGACTCTTACATTTTAATTCCAGTTGGTCCTTGAAAGCAATTAACAAAATTTTTAATTGATACTGGAGCACAAATATCAATTATTACACAACAGAATGCTAACAAGCTAGGCATACCTGGACGGCAAAGAGTTAAAATTACTGGAGTTACAGGTACTTGTGCTGTGTGCCAAACTGCAAAAGCTAATTTATGGCTCCCTGGTGAAAAGTGTATGACATATCCTGCAGCATAAAAGGGGTAACCTGTTTGACCTTCCCCATCAAGACAGTTCTTTCTTTTTCTTTCTCTTTAACAGGAATGATGAACTCCACCAATGACATCGTTACATCGTGGGAACAAACAATGTCTCCAATGACCCCACTTAACAGCACAGTGGAAGCAGTCCTCATCTTTGACATTGGCATCTTCACAGCATCGTGCCTACTCCTTCTCTCCCTCACTGCATTGATCTGCTGGGACATACATCAATGACAACAATGACGACGGCGAATATACGCCTCTTCCCCACTCTCTCTTTCCCTGTTATTGGAGTAAGTATACTCACAATGGTCCGCACACAAGATCTGTGGTACCATACACTACTAAGATACGCTGGAAGTCTTGGAACATCACAAAGCAAGGCAGGCCTAAACCTTTCTACTTTAGTCTTACATGGCAAGAAGGTATACGCAAAAGAGGAATGGAGTTGGGATGACTCTCATCGAATGGCTCAACTCCAAGCCGTTCCAGAAGAGAAAATACAAATTGGGTGCTGGGTAATCAATGCATCCATGTACCATAAGGCAACCAAAATTAAAATATTTTATACTGACTTTTCCATACCAGAAAACCTCAGTACCAATTGTTATAAAATAAAAGAACCAAATTTAGATTGCTGGAACAATTTAATCTTTACCAAACCTGTGATTGCATTTTGTATTTGGGGCCGTAAAAACACAGATCTACTATTTGATTTTACAGTTGGCACACATAATATACGGAACTCATGCACAACAGGATGGCCATGGATCCATGCTCATATAGGCTATAATGGATACGCACCCAACACTTACCCTGCCGAATCTCTAAATTTGTCTGTAGTAGTGTTACACAATAGCTTTGCCTTCCCTAGATGAAAATGGATTATAAAAGATGAAGATAAAGATTGGCAAATTCCATCCCTAAAAGGGACAAGTGGAGACACCATTTCAATAGGATGCCAGATTGAAAACCACACTGAGTGTACAACAGCTGTAGACATTACTGTAGAGTATACTGGAAATAAACTCAAACATGATTTTTACCATGCACGTTTGTCCTCATGGACACGAATGTTGGTATACCTTTACCATATCTCACTCAGTACTCGTAACGTGTTTCTGGGTCGACCTCGACTTCCATTCCAGTTTGGCCTTCCAGGTTAAAATCGAAATTCAACAACCAACATTATCATCTCGTCCTCCTATTAAATTGTCTCCTCGCCTCTACAACACAGGCCCTTACATAATTAAAAATACAGGACAACAGTGAGTTCTCTTTAACCCCAGTTGGTCCCTAAAAAGAGTGGATCTAGCGCTGCACATTAATGTGTCAGCAATTAGACCAGACTCTTCTGCCTTTCTGGGAGTTGCTCACACTGGCTGGCTAGCATGGTTACATGGATGATCTTTTAACAACAAACAATCCCAATGCATATGATGGGACACCACCAGATTATTAGGGACAGGATTAGGAGTACTGAATAGCATAGATGCTGAAGTTCTAATGAACAAACTGACTGCTATTACCGATGACCTAATCAAATTGGGACGCCCACTAAAGTCATCTTTATCAGCCTTGGGAGCAAGTCAATGGCTCCTATCAGACATTTTACCTCATTGGGAATGAATTGAAGACAATGATCATCAATTAATTGTAAAAGCCCTTGGAGCAACCCAAGGTAATACTTCTCTTGCCTTGAGTTGTATCCAAGCACAATTGTGGATACAGTCTGTAGTAGCAGCCATTATTAGAGAAGGAGAAGAAGGAACACTACCCACTGAGATTCGTAAATTAATGCTTCAGAATTTGAAAAGGAGTTTCAATCATGGTGGCAATTAATCAACTTCACTTATCACACAGAAAGTGATAAGATTGTTGCCTTTGTCCTCACAATATGCAATGCTTGGTGTACACTATATACCCAATCATTGCGTTAGGCCTGAATCACAATGGAACCATACTCTATCCCTTAGAACATAGAGTATGGGCCCATCAAAAGGAGGAAAAGTGGCAAACAATTGATGTAAACACATGCACCATGAGAGAACAACAAGGTTTCATTTGTGAAAGCAACACTCTTGAAGCTCAAGACATCTGTTTAGACACAGAACAAAACATCTGCCACTTTGAAATCCACCCAAATGAAATTCCTGATACCGTAGTCATATACATTGGAAAAGGATGTGTCTGCATGTGAACACTGTGTGACTCTTTATTGATAGATGATCTTGTTTATAACATAGCCAATCACCTCAACTTATGTGTATGCAACTTTCCCATGATTGTTGGTTGTGATTTCAATTTCTCTGTACCAATAACTACTGTCATGCCCCACTCAGACCCACTCAGAAGAGGGGAGGGGGTGACTGTGACTCAGATTCGCAAATCCCCAGTGGTGTGGACTAAGATGAGACAACTCTCAAGGTCCATACACAAACATTTATTAGATTCCCACAGTGATTAATATATGTCTTAACTAGGTCCACGATAATTGGTTAGGTATATAACAAATTATGGCAAGCGGTAAAGTACGCCTTGCATTACTTAGCAACAGACATACAACAGATTATGGCAAGCAGTACTTAACAACAGATATACAATGAATTATGGCGAGTGGTAAGGTATGCCTTGCGTTACTTACTTAACTCTAAGAGAAAAGAGAAAACAGAGGGAGAAAGAGAAAGAGAAAGAGAAAGAGAAAGAGAAAGAGAAAGAGAAAGAGAAAGAGAAAGAGAAAGAGAAAGAGAAAGAGATCACCGGTCCTG
>VFFE01008324.1:13806-28118 GCA_008921705.1 Burhinus oedicnemus
GGGGGCTGGGGGGGGGGGGGGTGTTCACCCACTGCCCCGACCGTGAATTTGCCTCCATTCACTCCCTTCGTTTAGGCTTCTGCCTGACAGGAGCAGGGTACAGGGGCCCCTTGGTCCCGGTTGCTTTCTGCTAGGTGCTCCTGTTTCTGTATCAAGGAGGGCAGAGCCTGGCTCCGCCAGTCTATTTCTTCTTCAGCCTCCCTAATGCTTCTTAAATATAGCTTACTCTTCTCTCCCTATGAGAGAAAGGACATTATCTGCCTCTGGATATATTTTTCAGTTTAGTTTGTAGCCACTGGGATATACAAAGGGAATTAATGCAATCCTTCTTAATTACAAAGAATAAAAATCCTCTTTTTTCCTTTCGCTTTCTCACATTATTATGGAAATTTGTGCTCGCATGTTAGTGTCTTTGATATGAATATGCTTTCTGTAGGTTTAACTAGGAGAAAAATAATTTCTTGGCCTTTTCACTAACATCCAGTGTAAAATAAGTTTATCTTATACATCTTCCCTGTGAGGACCATAGCTTGGAGCTGCAAGGAAGTGGGCTTCATGATCTAATTCAGCTTTCCCACGGAGACTCATCATCAGAAATATTCCATAACATCTTTCGTTCTTAAATTATTTTAAAAGCACAAGTCCATGGAAACAACAAAAGAGGATTACACACTCCTTACACAAACAGATTGTGCCTAAAATGGCAGTGCATCTATGTGAATAATTTAAAAAGGAAAAAGTGCTTCATTTCTTCTTATAGAAAAGCTCAGCAAGCAGAAAGGCAACTGTCCAAATCAGCAACAAGACCTTTGGAGGTAAAGAACAAAGCTTTGTTAAAAGCCTATCCCAGAATCAACAGGGCATATTTCAGGTCTCTATACCATGAATGAACTGGTTTTGTATAGCATTCTCTGCTTTGTTTTTTCTAACAGAGTGCCTCATTCTCACCTGCACAGGGCCATGGGAAAGCAGTTCCCACAGGAAGAGGCAGTCACATACCATATTTACTCCACACCATGCATGGATTTCCTTTGTCTCTGCTCTTGCTATAAGGTTTCTACTCGATTCAGGATTTGTAAATCAATTTCCTCTTTCCATTCAAACCGAAGAAATCTACATTCCTGCATATTTTATATGACTATTTGCATTACAGAGAAACCAAGCATCTTGCAAATGGCATTTCAAACTGCTTATTTTTTTGTCTTTGCTGCTTACAAGTTTTCTTAATGTACTTGGCACCTGCAAGCTTGTCCTGGTTCCGGCGGGGATAGGGCTAATTCTCTGGCCCGGGACACAGGTATTCCATACCACGTGACGCCATGCCCAGTCCATAAAGGGGAGCTGGCCGGGAGGAGGGGGAGGAAGGTGCGGTTTGGGAGTGGGCTGGGGCTGTGCGGTCAGGTCGGTGAGCGTCGGTACAGTAACCCTGTGTGTGCATCCCTCCATCACTGTTATTATTGTTGTTTCCCTCTTTCGTTTGCTGTTGTGTTAAACTGCCTTTTATCTCAACCCACGAGTTTTGCCTCTTTCTTCTGATTTTTCCCCACCGCCCTCGGGGGTTGAGCGAGCGGCAGCGTGGTTCTCTGTTGCCGGCTGAGGCCAAACCACGACAGTCATTTTGGCGCCCAACGTGGGACACAAAGGGTTGAGATAAGGACAGATCCGACCAGAACTTGTTAAAATGAATGTTATATGCATTTATTATTTTAGTTAAATAGTTGGTGACCACAATGCTGCTTTGTTTGTTCGCATGGCTGTGTTATGTAAACTCTTATCTGCTCTATGTGCTCCCTGTGATGCTGTTTATCACCTCTGGCAGAGGGATCAGGATTATGATTCTGCTGTCCTGTGCAATATCAACTTATGATATGATAACATCGCTGTTTAGGCGATTATGTTGGGGAGTTTATGCGGTATTGCTGGCCTGCCCATACCTTGGGCACCGTCTCTCAGAATTTATTAATAATCACACCCAATCTATGGGGGAGACAGGGGGGGATACTTTCCCCAGCTCTTTTGCCTCCCTATTCTCCTTCAGGCCAGGTCTGACAGTTTTTGAGAGTTTTGAATATCCTTGGGATGCTCAAACCAGCATGGTCCTATTGTTGTGTCTCCTGAATGTGTTTCAGGTCTTGTTTAGGGTTAAACAACTGTTTAAGACTACCACCCAGAGACCTGCCCTGAGGCTGTATTGTCATGGGTGGCATGGCATGTGGGAGAATATAGGCAGGTATCTAGAGAACTTTTCACCTACAATGGTTTGGGACTTCAGCCCCGAACAACTACAGGACCCTAATAAAGTGATAGAATATTTGAAAGGAAAATGCTGTGGCTATTCTAGAGAGGCACAACTTACCGCACTGTGCTGGGCCCTGGCCAGGATCTACCAAACACTGCTCGGTATTATGAAGCACCCTCAGGGGAAAGAGGGGGAAACCAGACCTGCAGGCACCGAGGCCACTCCAGCCCCTGCAGCAGGCACCGAGGCCACCCCCGCCCCGGTGGCAGGCACTGTTGCTATCAAATCCTGGTGACAGGCAATGCAGCTACTCAAACTCCGATGGCAGTCACTGCAGCTGAACCAGACAACCAGCCTGTGCCGGTATCAGTTGCTCCCATACAGAAGAAGAAATACACCAAGAAATCAGTTCGCTTAGTAAGGGATGACGATGAGCCAGGGCCATCCCGAGAACAGGAGGAAGAGACAGAACCAGAGATAATCACACGATCCCTGTCCCTGAGTGAGCTGCAGGATATGCGAAAAGATTTCAGCCGACTTCCAGGTGAGCACATTATCACCTGGCTGCTCCGATGCTGGGATAATGGGGCCAGTAGCTTGGAATTAGAGGGCAGGGAAGCCAAGCAGCTGGGATCTCTGTCTAGGTGTTATGGTTTGAGAAACCCACAACAATTTATTGTCGTTTAGACAATTATTCTATTACCCGATGACCCCTCCCCACCCAGGAAGGGGAATCAGGGAAAAACAAGGAAACCTGAGGGTTGAAATATAAACAGATTTAATAGAATAAGACTAAATAATTAACAGTAATAACACTAAAGAACCAATAGGGATCCCGATACCAATCTAAAATATACAAGGATTATACTCAGCCAACTATATCAGTAGGAAGCTGTGCACTCCCAGCAGTGGACAGCAAATGTCGGACACTGCGAGCAGTACAGCTTCAGGAGGAAAGGAAGGCCTCAGGGGTCCGGCACTGGGGCAAAGAAGTTCTCTGGATCACAGCCATTAAGGGAGAGAGAGTACTTTGCAGCAAACTTTCTGATTTATATTGAATGTGACGTTCATGGTATGAAATAATCCTGTTGGCCAGCTTGGGTCAAGTGCCCAGGTCTCGCTCCTCCTCATCCCTGTGCTTGGCGAGCTCGAAAACACTGAGACCTTGAAACCCACACACCATAGCTAGCTATAAAGTAAATATTTTCACAAATTCAGACACTAGAGTCTTCTAAAAATGCAGTTTTCTCAGGCATTAGAAGAGAAATTAGTCCTGTGTCGCTCAAACCAGGACATGCTTCCATTTCCTTTAGCTTTCAGGTTGAATAAACATTATTAAATATAAAAAATGAACATTTGTTTCTAGTCAGTTGCTAGTTATTTCTTTCTGTTGCCCTGGAAGGAAAAATACAACTACTGAGAGATATGGATAGACTTTGTTAATTAACTTTTAAGTGCATTTTAAAATAAAAGTCAAGAAACTGCAGTCTCAGGTTGAAATGATTACTGGAAGGAATGGAACCATTTACAATAAAATGTAATAATAAAGCACAGAAAGTAATTAAGATAGAATTTTTTACTTGGGTACTTGCTTGCCATTTTATTTTGCAATTTTAAAACACAAATCTGTTTTGTAAATAAATAGTGCATACCTATTAGCAGTAAGGATGTTGCCAATTCCATTTTAAGTAGTTGAATAACTAAGGTATAGCTGCAATTGGATACTGAAGAGTGGAGACAGATGGACACAGCAAACATTTTTTCTATGAACATTAGATAGTTGGTGCTTGTTGGAACAAAGTAAATACCAAGTACCTTAAAATAATTTTTATTGCCTTTTCTCAGCATTTGTTTCTGCAACCATTCGTGAAATCAAGAATTTTGTGTTTAGAAAATTCAAAGAAAGGAAGTCTTGAGAACATTTATGCATATGAAGGCTCACAGAATGGCTTGTAAACCATAAATTTCTGTCATTTTATCAAAAAGGACTAGATTGCCTTCCCCCTTTTATCACATGAGCCAAATTTTGCCTTCCAAACTCTACAACAGCATAATTTTCTCTATGGAGTTATCCCTGAGGATAACCCCATAATTGAACCAGATTGCTAAATGGTATATTAAATTTATTCATTGTAAATATTTTAAATGAAGATGCTAAAACCTTTGCATTTGGATATATTTGTATTTTCTGTCATTAGTTAGGGCGATATCTGTTCTCCATCCAGAATTTAATTCCTCCTGGGGCAAAAGTCTTAGCCTCTGCTATTCTGACTTTTGGAACAAGTTTCATATACCTCTTTTTGTCTCATTAAATCTCCAAGAAGTTTCAGTTCAGCTCAAAACACATCACATCTTGCGCAAGTAGATCTGTTAAAATAAAATGGATTACAGATATGAGAAATGGCCAAAGCACATAAATATCAGACAAATAGCTATATGTGTATTATGTCTAGTTGAAAGCATTCCAACACATAGTCATATTCTTCAATCTTTTTATTTCATGAAAATTTATTAATCTAAGCTTTTCCTTTCCCTGCTACAAAAGTGATCTGAAGATGTGTAAAAGAGAGTGACTGCTTCTCATCAAACCTCCAGGTACTGGCAGGTTGAGACTCTATAGATCAGCTAATCAATAAGATCAATGTATGTTTAATTTAAATTTTAATCAGTAGGAACATATACTAAGATTTTATTGCTCTGAGATGATGTCATGATTTGGGCCAGACTGGCCACTGAAACGAACAACAGATGCTCTCTGACCTCTCTCCCTTCAGAGAAGGGAGACCGTCTCCCTTCAGGGAAAGGAGGAAGAGATAGAAAGACACTTATGAGTTGAAAAAAACCTAAACTACTTTAATGAAATATTAATAATAAAATACTAAAAAGAAAATAATGAAATATATACAATATATACAAAACCAGTATTGAGCTCCCAGGATGACGATCACATCACCAGCAGGCACTGGGAAAGTCCCAGACTGGACTCAGAGATGGACAGGAACTGGATTCTGGATCTGGATTCAGCAATGCATGGATTGGGATCAAAGGCAGATGCAGAGACAGAGTCCTCCTCGGACGCCGGCCATTGAAGAAAGAGGGCTGACCCTTTGATCCCTCAGCTTTTATACTGAGCACGAGGCAGATGGGATGGAATACCCTTGTTGGTCAGGTTTGGGTCACCTGTCCTGTCTGCTCCTCCCCACAGGTGTGACCCCTCTACGCTTTTCCGCTTCCAACCCTCCAACGGGGCAAGTAACAAAGTTGGCTGCTGTTGGTTGTTATAGCAATAAGGATAAGCAAGAGCCTCTCTGCATCCCATTCCTTGGCATAAATTACAACTAATCAGGTCTTATCACTCTGAGAACGAACAGTTTCTGTACAATATGCTGTTAATTTCAGAGAGTTCAGTTAGTTAGAAGAGGTTTAGCTGCAAAGTAAAATTACTGAACAGAAAATTGGTTCTATTTTACCTCAGACCAGGACAGATGAGATGAAATCCATAAAAAAAGAATACATGAAGAACATGAAACACTTGTATTGAATATTGGGGCAGTGTCTATTAAGTGGAAATTCAGTGTATAAGATTCTTTCATAGACTATCGCCTTGGGACTATAAATCAAGTGTGTGGAGAAATCCTTTCTAGTGTCAAGAGCAGCCATTAAACATCATTTATGCTGACAGTTCCCTTCACTGATCAGGGGAAAAGTTGGGTTTCATAGCCATGCATGTGAAGAAATGCCCTGCATTCAAAAACTTCCCATGGTGCACGTGTAAATTTTTGAGGACCCTGCATCCATCAGGTTTTTTAAAACATTTCCATTAGTAATGACAATAATTGATGAAATAGGTTCCTTCTTTCCCTTCTCCCTCCCCCACACCTTTTGTCTTTCAGTCTCCAGCCCATTTGCTCTCTTTGCATTTTTTCCTTTGCACCTCCCCTTCATCCCTTTGCCCTCTTCCATAACCTGTATTTTCTTTTCCCTGAATGGTTCACTCCCCTCTGTTTGCCTCTCTTTCTCCCATTCTTGTTTTAACTCTCTGTCTCTCTCCTCAACAATTCTCTCTCCCTCCACCCATCCTTTCTTCCCAGGTACTGTGTCAGAGAGGGCAGACTTAGTGATGTGATTCAGTTTTTCTAAGGCTGCTGATCATGGATCAGTCTTTTTAAAGACTACGTTGTAATTAATATATCTAGATTTATACTCAAGCCTGAGTACATCTACAATGAGAATAGTTATATTACAGAGTAGACAGACAGAAAAAAGAAAACTTCTGTCTATCAATTAATCTGACTAATTATCCAAGCTATCACTGCTCAAAACATACTACCTTCCCAGAGCCCAGATCTCCTTGCTTCCCCCCATTAATTACCTAGGAAAGCAGAAAGGCACTTGAGCATGCCCTGAAGGTCAAATGAATGTGAACAAAATCATAAAGCTGATGATATATTCCCACTATCTATCAGGCCAAAGTGAGCACAATTTCCAGGGCTGAACAGTTTGCCAGTGAGCTTCTCCGGCTAGCTCATTGGGTAGCTATAGCTGACCTCATGTATACTTGCAATTTTAGTTATTTATGCATTTGGAACTCAATTACATTCATTTTAATATTATTCATATTCTTTACATTGCTCTGTCAATGAAAGGGGATCTCTGAGTGGCTGTAAATTATATTAATATCTCAGATTGATGTGATGGGGCATTAGAGCAAAGTGGATGCCAGCCCCTGGAATTCAGCACAAATTCAGGAAGGAATTTTCAAGAGCAGATGGATGCCTTTCCAGGAGATGAGCTTTAGCTGTTGCAAGTTACTGGACTGGGTAAAAGATTAACTGAGTGAAATTCTGTGATACAGGCTACATCTATGTTGAGATTAAATGCTCACGGTGGTCACTTATAACCATAAAAATCCATCCATTTTCAATTTTTTTTCTGTAGATCTTTATCTTTTTGTTTGTTTGTTTGCAAACAACTCTAAAAGATACAACATTTTTGCAACAGTAGAAGAATAAAGTTACAGTAATGTTCTTTGCATGATGATTTGCTTGTTACCTTTGAACAGGATTCATATGGAAAATCATGAATAAACTTTTAAATAGGAGGAAAAATTGTGTGAGGTACTGTCAATCTGAGCATGGTAACCTTATTTTGTATTTATAAACTCTGATGTTTCCAAAGCAGATTTTGAACAGAAACTTCATGTTCATACCCAGGTCACTGATAAAAATCATTGCTATTCAGGGTTTCTGGTTAACTTAGTTCTGTGAGGTACAAGTCCTTGTCCTTTCCATTCAGCTGAGACCTGCCTCTGTCCCTCCACCACAGCCTCCTCTGTCTCTGAGGAGTAATGATTTCGGAGATAGGAATACTTGATAACTGTGTGATTATGGTTTGAATGCTCTATAAATGTTTTTAAAAACAGTAATAAAAATGCACGAGTAACAACAGATAACCCTGGAAAACCTCTCTTATTGCTATGAAGACATAATTCAAATGTGGTTTCTTTTTCTGTCAACAAAAAGAAGTTCCTTAGGAACCTAGGCCTAGACTGGGATTTCCTAAAGTTTTCATCCTGGATAGATAAGCAGAATGAGTACGATATTAACATCAGAAAATTCTCCTGCACGGCCTCAAATAAAAGATCCCTCTGTGACTGTTACAAGGTTTTGCAGACAGCTAGTGGCCTGGGAGAAGAAGGGATTGGGAGAGCGTGTTTGGAAACCCTTAAGCTAATGATAACCCTGATCTGGATCAGTTATAAAAACACAAAGGTCATACTCCAGCAAAACCTCCACATTGGAGTGAAATGGCATTCTATCTTTGAAAAGTGGGGAGGGCTTTACCTAGATAATTTCCATAAATACTGAAAAAATGTGTACAGCATGGCCTCCCAAGCAATTTATCGGCTCAGCTGGAGAAGTTGCGAGCTGTGAGCCCATGTACCAGGATGGAATGTGCAATGGGGAATCTTTATGCTGGCCTTACCGCTGAGGAAAAATAGGAAAGATGTGTAACTCTGCCCTAAAAATTGGGCTGTGTGTGTATTTTTGAGCTGTGTGTATGTTTGGTTTAAGAACACAGAATAATCAACCTGAACTTTAAATGAAAACTTGTAGCACAAATTTTGGTGCAGAGGAAGAGGGAGAGGGGGGGAAGGTTGAAAATGTACAGTTTCTGTTAATACTTTTTATCCTCTTTAACATTTAAGCAGGTCAGCAAAACCAGAAAATATATAGCAAATATTTTTCTTTTATGTGCATACATGAACAGAAATTTATTGCAGCCTGTTTGTGAGTATAAATATATCCAGCTAACATTGAGATTATATTATAAAGTGAGTGTGGGAGTTTGTTTTCTGGGTGTGAAAGAACAAATAATACTCACTGGAATATAAATGACATCTTGGTTCATAAGTGTGCACCGAACACAGATTCAGCATTTATTATTTCCTTTTTTTGTTGTTCTGCTTTCCAAATTGGCCCTTTCAAAATTTTTCTTTTTCTCCCTAATCATGTTTCATGGCTTTTCTTTGTGGCTCCTTGTCCCTTCTTTGTATATTTTTCTTACACACTGTCCAATTTCCTCCTTTGCCTCCTCTGATTTCTCTCATTCCCTCTTGATAGAGGTGTTCTTCTTAAAATAATAATATAACTACAGAAAAACATTTAGTCAAATCCACATAACCATACATTCCTACCATTTTTATACATCCTTCACTTTCTTCCATTCCCTTGGCTTGTCTGTGACTTTACAGAGCACCCTATAGTCAGTACATGTGTATCAGTGAGCTGTACCCAAAAAAGCTCGTAGCCAGGCTGCCTGTTGGGAGTGGTAGCCACTCGGTGCTGACATCTGCGTAAGGGTGAGCATGGTCTGCCATAGACCTTTGTTAACACAGGCTGAAGCCATACAAACACTGAAGCAGAATGAAAGATTTTGGTCCAGTGCTCAGGTCTGTGCTTCGGCTGTTGTTAGTTTACTAATGCAAATATTCCAAGTTGCAGGAGCACAGAGGGAGTTGTTTTCAAGGTACGGTTAATACCCATTGCTGTTTTTCTCAGCTGATCCTTATATCCAGTGTGGATGCAAAGTGAGTGCATGAGGTTCTCCCAGAATTTAGACTATAAGGGGCGTCTCCATCTTTTGGATGGAAATCTGCAGCTGATGCAGCCTCACTCATTACAGATTTTTCACAGCAACTAGTTTCTGCCCTGGTTTTGTTTGTTCTTTTCTTAAACATACTCCTGCAAAGTATACTTAATGAGATCAAAATATTTTAGTGCATTTTTTACCAATAAGTGTTTCTTAGTGTTTGACAATTGCTTGAGCAAATAACCTTGGCCATAGCCAGTAACTGTACAGTCTCAAATTAACTAGCGAGCTGGAGCTGATCTATTGCCTATATTCAGCATTAAGACAAAGGGGATGCATACATAATATGTGTGCGGAATTGACAAACAGAAAGGAGAAAATGGATTTTAAAGACTGAATAAAACAGTAGACATGGCATTTCTACTGAACATAGTGCCATAAAAAGAGAAAATATTATGCAACAAAAGCGGAAGAAATAAGGGAAGGTTGTTCTGTGTTTCGTGGGTGTCAATGCATATCACTGACACCAGCTGTGAAGAGGTTCTCACAGGCTGGCTTCTAGAGCCCACCTATGAGTGCTTTGAAAGAGACTGAATATTAATTAGTACATCCTCATTGTGCATATTAGTTTTTAAAAGTTCTTCCTTGATGTTCTGGAAAAGCAATTTAGAAAAGCCTCTCTGTCCATTCAATGCAATCGCAGGCTCCATAGACAGAAATTCCTGATGCATTGAAATCAATCTCCCTGTGATACTCCTCCTCCATCACAGACAGTGCAGTAAATCCCTGCACAAATCAACCTCTTCTGCTTCAGAAGCAGAATCCATAACTTCATCTCAAATTTGTCTCTTCCAGAACTGTTTGACATGACATCAGTCTGGCTTCTGCTCCGTTCACTCCGCTCACCAGACACACTCCTCGAAATGCTATTCTCCCTTGGTTTCATTGCTCCATCCTCTCCTGGCACTTCTCAGACCTCCCTGATTTTCCACTCTTGTTCTGTGGGTTCCTGTCTTTGCCCTCTCCGCTGTATCAGGCTGATCTTCACATTATCACCCCTTCTGTCTTTTCCCCACTTACCTGCGGATCAACCTCTCCATTTCTGAGCCAAACTTTGTAGATGCTTTTCCCAACAACTACACCTGCCTAACCAGTTCCTACCCACGCTCCTGGTTGTGTCATCCTCACTCCTCCCTGTTACTCATGCTAAAACAACTGTTTATGGTGCCACATGTGATGTTACATGTTGGAGTGGGTCAATGAACTCAACTATGCTAAAGGCGTACATGGAGAAGGAGAAAAAGGGATTGCCCATTGCAATTCACTTCAGTGCTCCTCAGGCTGCTGTGTGGAAATAAGATGGTGGCGGCGCTGAGAGAGGAACGAGTGCTGGGAGCATTTGAAAACCACAGGCTTAACTTGGCTTCCTTCAGTATATTGCTCTGGGCATCTGTCTGTGCTGTGTATGGCAAGTGGAAACAGTCTGGAAGCTGCGTGACTGGGTTTGTGTGGCCCAGAGTCCAAACTAACAAGCCCCGTTAAAGACAGGTTATACTGAATCAGCCTCAAACCACTCTCCTCTGTGTTTCGTCTGTTTTTTTTCACTGCTGACATGGACAGAACTGAATTCCTCTCTTGCCAGCTCTCTTCCTCACACAGCTCACAGCACAACAGGGGGTCCAAATCAACTGTTCTCAGCACATTTTTCCCGTGATTTTGTGTGCATTCCTTGGATGTCAGCCTCGTGGACTTAACGCAGTTTGTGCATTCTGATGCCTTACAATGGTACTACCTAGCAGATCCTGCTAGCTGCTTCACTTCTATGGAAAAGTGTTTAGCATTTAATAGGGATGAAAATAATAGTATTATGTAGAAACAAAGTTGGAAATGTCTGGGATATACCCAACAAATTAAAATTCAGTACTGAATGAGAACCTTCCAGGCAAACTTTTAGCCCCATCTAAGGAATTTAATAGAAAATTCTATCCCTATTATAAAATGCTATAGACTGGTTTAAATACTTTGTGTGAAGGCACTTACCTTCTGTGAAATTCACTTGGCCCTTTCCATAATGTTTCTCAGCTGCACGTACTTAATGTTCTCATTCTGATGGACAGGGTTTTCTAAAGACACTTATTCTGAAGATTCTTATTCTACATTACACTTGCTGTCCACTGGTCTAATGGCAAAATTAAATAGAAATCTTAGAAATATCAACTGATTAGCATATTGGTGAGAAAACATCCAGAGTTAAAGACTAAAAGGTTTCTTTGCTACAAGGACTGGAATTCTTTGACATGCCAACAAAGTTGCCAGCTGGCTATAACTGAAGAAAAATGAGCAGAGCATCTGCAAGATATTTACAGTAAGGGTAGAGGGGAGTAGCCTTCAGAGTTTATCAGTGGAATGCAGAGGCCAAAACATTTATTAAACCAATTTGATGTGAAAAACCCTAATGAGAAAGGGATTTTGAATATTCTGAGCAAGTCCCAGGCTGATGAGTTATGTCTTCCTAAGTGCACCATTCAGAACTGGACAGAGGGGAAGGGAAGGGGCAGTGGGAGAAAGGGGGAGGAGGTCAAAGGAAGCCAATTCCTGCATGTAATGGTGTACGGCAATGGTATAGAACCCCTGGCCTGCTGCCTGTGCACAGCCAAGGCCTTGGCTTGAACCACCTGTGCTGCATTATCCCTTGTCCCTGTTCCTCCTGCCCTGAATGGATTCCATTATCACTGTCTGGAATGCAGAAGACATTTCTTCCAGACAGTAATATTGTTAAAGAATTTCACCAGACTGTGGGGACCTCTAGGTTTGCTTTATTAATCAACTCAGAGTTGGGCCATCACCTCAGTGAGTGGCAAGTGGCTAACAAAGTACATCTCCTATATATATGGTTCCACACAACATTACATAATAGATATTTCTGTTTGGAAAGTTCTTGGTGTTTCTTTAAAGTCTCCCAGTTCTTCATTCTTCAGTAGTTTCAAAAGTTCATTAATTTCCGAGTCTCAGCTGATTCTTATCATTCTGTTTCACTTCCTCTTCTGAAGTTGTAGCTCAGTGGTGCAGATTCTGGTCACCATAGCCTCTTATCTTCTTTAAACAATCTCCATCAAAGTCCACCTATAGACTTCTTAGAAAAACTCAAGATGTCCCATTAACTTACGCTTACTCTATGTCTCTTCTGAATGTCTAACCTTTATAAATTGCTTACTGTGGGTTAATCACTTATTTCCTACCTATTATTATGTTCTACATTTGCTATTCTGTTGATTCAGCTTGACTGGGTTTTAGGCCAGCCATGGTCAGGACTGTACAAGGGACAAATGAACAGCGCTTGCATAAGTCTCAGAGTATTGTCTTTAAGCACCTGCATTCTATTAATCAACCTTATACAATTACATCTATTCTTTAACCATTCTATGATTATTCTCAAAATATATTAAAAGTCTAACAAGGCCTAAGTTACTTAAATCAATTAAAAGCTTATTCCTTTTACAAATATACATATATAAACAAAGTGAAAAGGCAGAGAAAGCATATGCTGGTCCCCCCCAGTCTCAGCTGACCCCTGGTAACTCCTGTCCCAAAAGGGAGGTTGAGGGAGGAATGAAAAATCCCCTCAGTCATCCTCATTTCCCTGGATCATTCCCTGCTGAAAAAGCCCAGGCTCCTCTCCACCACCCTCTCTTACTGTCCTTCACAGAATCACAGGGGTTGGAAGGGACCTCTGGAGATCATCTAGTCCAACCCCCCTGCCAGAGCAGGGACACCTAGAACAGGTTGCACAGAATGGCGTCCAGGCGGGTTTTGAATGTCTCCAGAGTAGGAGACTCCACCACCTCTCTGGGCAGCCTGTTCCAGTGCTCTGCCACCCTCAAAGTAAAGAAGTTCCTCCTCATGTTCAGATGGAACTTCCTATGGTCAAGTTTCTGCCCATTACCTCTTGTCCTGTCACTGGGCACCACTGAAAAAAGACTGGTGCCATCCTCCCGGCACCCTCCCTTTAAGTATTTGTAAGCATTGATGAGATCCCCCCTCAGTCTTCTCTTCTCCAGACTAAAAAGACCCAAGTCCCTCAGCCTTTCCTCATAAGAAAGATGTTCCAGCCCCCTAATCATCTCTGTAGCCCTCTGCTGTACCCTCTCCAGCAGTTCCCTGTCCTTCTTGAACCGGGGAGCCCAGAACTGGACACAGGACTCCAGGTGCGACCTCATCAGTGCAGAGTAGAGGAGGAGGATAACCTCCCGCGACCTGCTGGCCACACTCCTCTTGATGCACCCCAGGATGCCATTGGCCTTCTTGGCCACAACGGCACATTGCTGGCTCATGGTCACCCTGTTGTCCACCAGGACTCCCAGGTCCCTTTCCACAGAGCTGCTTTCCAGCAGGTCAGCCCCTAACCTGTACTGGTGCATGGGGCTATTCCTCCCCAGGTGCAGGACCCTACACTTGCCCTTGTTGAACTTCATGAGGTTTCTCTCTGCCCAACTCTCCAGCCTGTCCAGGCCTGAATGGTAGCACAGCCTTCCAGTGTGTCAGCCACCCCTCCCAGCTTTGTGTCATCAGCAAACTTGCTGAGGGTACCCTCTATCCCTTCATCCAGGTCATTGATGAATATGTTGAACAGGACTGGAGCCAGTACTGACCCCTGGGGAACACCACTTGTCACAGGCCTCCAGCTAGACTCTGTGCCACTAATCACAACCCTCTGAGCTCTGCCATTCAGCCAGTTTTCAATCCACCCCACTGTCCATTCATCCAACCCACACTTCCTAAGCTTGCCTATGAGGATGCTGTGGGAGACTGTGTCAAAAGCCTTGCTGAAGTCAAGGTAGACAACATCCACTGCCCTCCCCTCATCTATCCATCCAGTCACACCATCGTAGAAGGCTATCAGATTAGTCAGACATGACTTCCCCTTGGTGAATCCATGTTGGCTACTTCTGATAACCTTCTTTTCCTCCAGATGCTTTGAGAT
>VFFE01008324.1:28138-38313 GCA_008921705.1 Burhinus oedicnemus
TTTCCTAAAGAGGACATAGCCATCCATGACAGCGTTCCAGTCATGTGAGCTATCCCACCATGTCTCAGTAATTGCAATGAGATCATGGCCCTGCGACCGCACACAGATCTCTAGTTCTTCCTGTTTCTTCCCCATGCTGCATGCATTGGTGTATAAGCATTTCAGAGGGGCAGATGAA
Source organism: Burhinus oedicnemus (assembly GCA_008921705.1). NCBI lineage: Eukaryota > Metazoa > Chordata > Aves > Charadriiformes > Burhinidae > Burhinus > Burhinus oedicnemus. The sequence goes on from VFFE01008324.1 coordinate 28,317, forward strand.
CGTGTAGCTTTTGCCCTTGAGGGGTGGTAGGCCTTCTGATTCTCAAAAACACTAGCACGCTGCCCCACAAGTGCTGGGCTACTGCACCCGGGTGCCTTTCTAGCGAGCCCAGTTACATCCCCATCCCCCTTTGAATCTAGTTTAAAGCTGTCTCAATGAGTCCTGCTAACTCTTGTCCTAGAACCCTTTTCCCCCTGCGAGAGAGGCTTTTCCCATCTGTTACCAGCAGGCCTGGTGTCCTGTAAATCCAGCCATGGTCAAAGAACCCAAAGGCCTGCTGGTAGCACCAGTCTCGGAGCCAGGCATTGATCTGCTGGCTCTTCCTGTTTACCCCCTCATCATTCCCCACAACTAGAGGGATAGAGGAGAACATGACTTGTGCTCCTGATCCCTTGACCAATCATCCCAAGGCCCTGAAATCTCTCTTCATTGCCCTTGGACTTCTCCTCCCTACTTCATCACTGCCTACCTGAAAGGCCAGAAGGGGATAATAATCTGAGGGCCGTACTAGGGATGGAAGTTTCTTCTTTACATCATTAACCCAGGCCCCAGGGAGGCAGCAGACTTCCCTATATAGCGGGTCCGGTCTACATATCGGGCCTTCTGTTCCCTTCAGAAGCAAGTCGCCTATGACAATGACCCATCTTTTATTTTTTATTAAGGTGGTTTTGATGCAGGGGGTGGTCCGACTAGGCCTCGATGACACTTCCAAGCTGGAAGGACTATCATCCTCACCCTTGTCCAGATCCCCTCGCAGAGCACTGTACCTGTTCTGCAATGGCACCTGGGAAGGTGGGGTAGTCACTGGGCAGACACACCTGCGGTGCCTGTTGCACCAGGCAGGAATATCTTGCCATTGCCCCCTGTTCTCCAGGTCACCACGTTCAGTCTGTCGGAGAGAGGACAGGGAGTTCTCTGTAGCAGGGGCTCTGTCTGCCTGCTGGGTCTCTCTCATGGGAGGCAGGGTACGACTCCAAGCACCTATCTCCCTCTCGCATTCCCCAATAGCCCTCAACCTGCTCACCTCCTCCCTGAGCTTCATCACTGAGCGGAGGAGCTCCTCTACCTGGGCACACCTCCCGCAGGCACGCTCACCGCTGACACCCGACACCGGCGTAGGTGCAGGGCCCACCCTGCAGCCCGATACCTGGGGGGCAGCGTGTTCTCAGGAGAGCTCCATCTGGGAAGCTGCATCAGAGCTGGTGCCTGCAGAGCGCAGGGATGCCATGGCTTCCTGGCCCTGGGTGACACCCACTCGCTGCTTTCCTGCTGACCGCACAGAGACCGGGTCTCTGTACTCCAAAGGGCTCGTTTAAAACTGCCGCCGGTGGGGCCGGCTCTGCCCCTGCCGCGTCAGCAGCCCTCCCACAAGCTGCCGGTCCCGGCACGAGCTAGCCGCTTTTCCCGGCTTCGAAAAGCCCCAAAAAGAGCCTCTTGCTGGCCCTTTTCACCTCCATCCCCTTCCCCAGTGCGGTCTTCCCTACACTGGAGATGGTCTCCTCGGCTGGTCTCCTCCTTCACCATCCTGCAGCTCCCAGTCCCGCTGTTTTGCAGCGCATGCTGCTCAGCCCCACTGCCTGTGATACTCTCCACAGTCCCTGCCCGGCTCCGCTACCTGGTTGGGCTTTTCAGGAGTATAATGCTGGTCATTTCTGTCTCGCCTCCCCAGCCCGGGGCTGCTGGAGCTGACGGGGGATTTCCAGGAATGGGGAAGTTTTCCAGCCTTTGCTGTCACTGCTGGAGCACAAGGGGCTTTCCGACATGCAGACTCTTTTTTCCGACACTGACTCAGAAGGCTAAATGGGGTGGGTGTTTTAGACTGACTCTCCCCCAAGAGGTGAAATGTGAGCTTTAAATCCCCAGTTTTAGATGAATTCATGTCCTCAGGTATGAAGAGTATGAAAGACTGTATGAAGCAAGGTTTGTCTTCCCACTTTTCTGCTTTTATTTTTCATACATTAAAACAGGTCAGTTTAGGGTCTCAGCTCTCCCCACAACAGAAAGTGTGCACCTCCTGATAGCCACTTCTTCCCCAGGACAGAGAGAGTTAGGGCTCTCCTGGAAGGGAAATTTCAAATTTCATTGCTAGGAGCGTTCACCCCATCCTTTCCCTGACCCCCCCCCTCCCCAGCCACTCTTCATCCAGCATCTCAGTCAGTGATACTAATCAGTTCAGCCAGAGGTGCTCAGGTTGGCAAGGATGGATGGGAAGGATCAGTGTGAGAAACAGTGATGTTTGCACAGTTAATGGGCAATACAAAGAAGTGTGTTCATTGTGGAGCTCCTCAGCTGAGCCTTGTTCAGCCCACCGTTTGGGCAAGCTGTGAAGCAGCAGGACTATGCAGCAGCAATCTCCCACCACAGCCATTCCTGGCAGATTTGTCACTGACTTCCCAGGAAATGGGATCCAGTCCTGAGGGTCTAAAATTTTGTTCTGTGGTTTGTGCACGATGGTTGGGGTGACTCCTGTGAAGCAAACACAAACACAGAAGTAGTTTAAACAAGAGCCTTTGGCTTTTTTCCTCCACGCCCTACCCGAGGACATTTCTTAGCTGCTGGTGGCAGTTCAGAAGGAGATGAGTGAAAGCATGCTCTAGACCGTAGCCATGAGCAATGGCAAGTGGTTTCAGACTTTCAAGGAGCAGTGGCAACTCCTTGTTCCTCACGCTGTGCCTACACTGCTTGCAGCTGCAGTGTACATTTAGAGCTGCTTTCTGGCTGCTCTCAATGAAGTTAATTAATTCTGAGAGACCAAAACCACAGCAGGACTAGACTGTGTACAGTCTGGTTTCCCTTCTCTCCCTGTCCTCTTTTCCTTGACTAACTGCCCTACTCTGAGGCTGACCTGAAGCTCAGGTAGATGAGACTCCCCTTGTTGTCCCAAAGTGGGGTCGTTTACCTGGTGTGCAAGACGCCACTGTACACACAGAGCAGAGGTATTTATTTAAATCATTTCTGCACAGAGATGGGTGCTAGGTGGTAACCCACAAAGCTAGCACACCCGCCTACAAACTCTTTGGAATATTTATACTGTTCAAAACACAGAAATACACACCCTTAATTATCATTATTGGTTAGTACCTTATCTTAACAGTTTCTATTGGTTAGTGCAGTCTCTCGCTTTCATTTAAAGCTACAGTGTCCTTTAATTGCTGTGCGCATGCTCCAGTACAGTGGGGGGGGTAGTTCTGTTCAGTCTCTAATTGAGTCAGTGGTCACGATCTCCCACTTCCGCCTTTACCTTTCCCCCAGTTACTGCAGATCTTTGTTGACTTTGGGCCTCTTCCAGCAGCTGTCTGGTTTTCAGCTGGTTTCAGCACCCTCCGCGATGGGATGTTCCCTTGCTATCAGTCTTCTGTTCTTCTTCATGGATACTTTCATTAGACAGGCATGTATTGTTTATACAAAGTGTCCTGTGTTCTGGTTTGAGGTAAAAAAGGATCAGTTTTGTTCAGTAACTTTACTTTTTAGCTAGGCCTCTTCTAACTGCTGAAATTAACAGCAGAAAACTATTCGCTCTCAGAGTGATAAGACCCATGTTTATAGTTTATAGTTGATGCCAAGGAATGGGATGCAGAGAGGCTCTGGCTTATCCTTATTGCTATAACAACCAAGGCCAGCCAACTTTGTTACTTGCCCCGTTGGAGGGTCAGAAGCGGAAAAGCATAGAGGGGTCACACCTGCAGGGAGGAGCGGACAGGACAGGGGACCCAAACCTGACCAACAGGGTATTCCATCCCATCTGCCTCATGCTCAGTATAAAAGGTGAGGGATCAAAGGGTCAGCCCTCTTTCTTCAATGGCCGGCATCCTGGGAGGACTCTGTCTGTTTGTCTGCCTTGGATCCCGATCCTGACTCCAGATCCGGAATCCAGTTCCTGTCCGTCACTGAGTCCAGTCTGGGACTTCCCCAGTGCCTGCTGGTGACATGATTGTCATCCTGGGAGCTTGATATGGTTTTGTATATATTTCATTATTTTCTTTTTAGTATTTTATTATTAATATTTCATTAAAGTAGTTTAGTTCCTTCTAAACTCAAGTCTCTCTTTTTCTCTCTCTCTCCTGCCTCCCTTTGGAAGCGGAGCAGGAGAGAGAAAGCATCTGTTATTCCACCTGATTGGGCCAATCTGGCCAAAACCATGACATCCTGTTTCACAAGGCCTTGCAACCTTTTTACAGTTTTTTGCTCCTGCTTAGTGAGAAATTTTTCCGAGACTATTGCTCCACAGCACAGCTTACCATGTAAGATGGCTTTTTTTTCTTCTTTGCAGGGAAGAGGGATGAGTCCTGCCACCCCAGGGAGCAGAGTGGCCAGGCATGCCTCCTTCCATACCATTGACCCTGTCCACAAAAACTTTGTGTGTCCGTTAAAAGGAGCCTCAGCTCTGATCTGTGCCAGGCACACAGGACCCACTCAAACCTTTCCGCTTCCTTTGAGGTCAATGCCTCCTGCTGTGTAACGTGGTTCCTCAGGGCATAGTGATACTTCAAAGTACAAATTTCATCTGGAAGGGATATGATAGCTTGTTGTCTGGCAGGAGTAATTTCTTTTAGGTAAAATGCTTTTTTTTTTTTTTTAACTTGGCAGGAACAACACTTTCTGAAACAACTTTCTGCATGGAAGTGTTAACACAGAGTGTTTTTCTGTTGCTTTGCCTCTGGAGTCTCAGGAGCCATACGGGGAGACTGTTCAGATAGGTACTTCATGACAGAAAGCGTGGTCTCCTGTGAGCAGCTCCACAGGGTGTGACTCTGCTGGGCTCTTCGGTGTCTCCACATGGTCTATGCCACTGCCCTTGTTCTTATGGTGCGAGAAAAACACTGCCAAATATAAATAGGAAGGCACACCCAGAACTGCTGAAAAGGGAGCTCCAAGAGCTATTAACTCACTTATTTAATTATTCTGCTGTTTGTTTCATGGGTCCTGTATTCCTGTTCCATGAGGTTTTTCAGTGACCTTTTTTCTCAGTGTGCCACAGGCTCCAGGGACAGGAAGGTAAATACAGAGTAACCTGGCATGGACAAGCCTGTCTCACTCCAGTGTGGGCTGCTGGGGAACATCACATCCCAGCGCAGCCACAACAGGAGCAGGCAGCTGAACGGCCGCTACCAAACTTGAGCAAGAAGCATGGGGTGGGAGGTGGCTTGCAGCAGCCTTGCCACGCTGGTCTCTTCCCCCATCACAAAGGGTGGCCTAAGTCTCTCTCAGAGGTTCACATAACACAGCCCACTTTTCCTTCAAGGCAACCACAGAAATATTTATTTGTCTAAGGAAAAGGGAAGCAAGCCCAAACCACAACAACTCCTTATTGCTATAACAGATCAGTGGATATGTAGCTACCTACCAGGTGGTCTAAGCCTCCCAAGTCAAGGAGCTCTAAGACCGTGGTATGCTTTTATTTAACTCTTCCTTTCCTTGAAAGTGATGGAGACCTCCCCCATCACAGGTGGTAACACCTTAAATCACTACAGCCATTCCAGAAATGATTGGGCCCTGGCCGCTTTTGGAGATTTTAGCTATATGATCTCCCCAGTTTTAATACAGCTGTGCTGAAATATCTTTGGTTTGTGCTCCAGACACTCCCAAGCAGCAGCTCACCCTCATTTCTTGGGGGATAAGTCTATACCCACACTGTGTCCCTTGCAGCACTAATCACAGGCCTTTTGCTTATGCTGGGACGTTTCAATTTCCATCACAGACTCCAGAGAAACTGCCACTGTCCATTGGCTTTATCCTTCTGCAGCTCTGCCACCTTGGCGTACGTCACATGGAAAGTGCAACCAAAGCAAATACCAATGCTGCAGGAAATCTGCTTGGAGGTGCAAAGGCATCGTTCTGCTCTCTGCCTCAATCTAGGTGATGTACTTTAGAAACATCCACTTTAACAGCAAATGTGAACCTTGTATAAACAATGCAAGTCTTGCAAATGACTATACTCTTGAAGAGGAACTGAAGGCTGATAAAAGGGGAACATCCCGCCACAGGAGGTGTGGAAATCTGGATAACTGCTGAAGAAGCATGAAGTCAGCAAAGATCTGTGGTAACTGGGGGAAAAGGTAAAAGCGGCAGGAGATCACGACCACCGACTCAATTAGAGACTGAGCAGACCTACCCCCCCGCTGTACTGGAGCATGTGCACATCAATTAGAGGACACTGTAGCTTTAAATGAAGGTGAGGGATAATACTAAACCAATAGAAATTGTTAAGATAAGGTACTAACCAATAATTATAACTAAAGGTGTGTATTTCTGTGTTTTTAATTGTATAAATATACCAAAAATTTTGTAGACTGGTGTGCTAGCTTTCTGGATTACCACCTAGCACCCATATTTGTGCAAATATGTGATAAATAAATAACTCTGCTCTGTGTGTACATTGGTGTCTTGCATAGTGGGTAAATGACCCCACTTTTGGGACTGCATAGAAGCTCTGCTCTTCCCCTCCATCCAACCACCCCCATCTTTTCTGGGCCATGACATTTTGCCTATGTTACCATCCCGCTCCACACCTTATCCAGCAAAACTGGCTTCACTTGTTTTTAGCAGCTTTACCCTGAGCTCGGTAATGGGCCATTATTTATTATTCTGTAAAACATGATGAAGCTTTAAGAAGGTACACAGCTACATTTTTGCTCTGCTGCAGCAAACCTTGCTCCTCTTCTCTGCCAGGAGGTCAGAGACTTCTTGACACGTGTACTGTTTCTTTACAGCTGCTGTGGATAGGAGGAGAGGAGTAGGGATGGGTGCAGACTCTATATAAAATGCATGCAGAGGAAGCCCTGGTTGTAGGCATCTTCTCATTTGCCAGCATTTCAGCTAAGTTCCTTGTTCAGTGTCTGCAGAAAGTGTCTCATGGTGCGTTTGTTTAACCGTGACAGCAAGTGGTGCTGGGAGACCACAAAATGCATTTTTCTAATAATAAACATTCACGATTCTGTTAAGTGACTATGGAGCACACATAACAGCCTGGATTTTCTTCTGGTCAAGCTGCCTGGAGCCCTGTTTATCCTCCTCTGGAATTGCTGCTAATTGTGCTGAGAACTGAGACCTCTGTTTGGACTGTGCTTTTCCAAATACACAAGGACACTTTATATCATTTTATTGTAAGTAAAAGATAGAAAACTTCTATCTCTTGGCAAAATCACTGGGCCAGGAAACCTAAAGACCTTTGTGATTACAGAGTGGGATACCACTCATTTAATTTTAGCTATTTAAAAGCCATGGCATCTCACCTAAGCTGTTTGTCTGGTCTCTCTCTATAATCAGTTGTCCTGGTTTCAGCTGGGAAAGAGTTAATTTTCTTTCTAGTGATTGCTGTGAAAGGAATGCCAATAATGCATATTGTTTTAGCTGTTTATACTTTTCAAGGACTCTTTTCAACTTCCCATACAAGCTGAGAAGCAGCATAGATAGAACAACGGAATGGCCAATGGAATATTCCGTACCATAGACATCATGCTCAGTATATAAATGGGGACTGGCTGCGGGGGGGAATTGGTGATCACTGCTTGGGAAGGTACCAATTCACTGGGTGGTGAGAGTGACTTGTGTCATTATTATTATTATTGTTATTTTCCTTTTCTGTTATTGTTCTGTTAAACTGTCTTTATCTCAACCCACAAGTTTTTTCCTTTCCTTTTCCCCTCCTTTTCTCCCTGCTCTTCTCGGGGGGAAGGGGGAGAACTACGTGAGCAGCTGCGTGGTCCTAGCTGCCGGCTGGGGTTAAATCACAACAGTCCTTTTTAGCACCCAATGTGGGGCACGATGGGTTGACATAACGACAAACCTGATCGGAGCATGTTAGAACAAATTTGTCATAAGCATTCATTGTATGGGGTTAATAGTCACAATGTCACTCTCAGGGTTGCGTCCTGTAACACTTAACCTGCTTTATGTGTTCCCTATTATGCTGTTTATCATCCCTGGGAAATGGCTCAAGATTATTGTTTTGCTGTGCCTTGTAGTGTGGGCTTATGCTTCTAAATATGTTTCAGGTCTTGCTTAGGGTTAAACATTGATGTGTATGTGGGCACACTATTCCAACCCCCACACTGCGGCTACTCAAACCCAGGTGACAGGCACTGTGGCTACTTCAACCCCCGCTACGAGTGCTGCAGCTGCTCAAAGCCCAGCAACAGGCACTGCGGTTACTGAACCAGAAAACCAACCCGTGCCAGTATGTCATCCCTATACAGAAGAAGAAATACACAAAAAAATCAGCAAAGGATGAAGATGAATCAGGGTCATCATGAGAACAGGAGGGAGAACCAGAGGTAATCACCTGATCCTTATTCCTGGGTGAGCTGCAAAATATATGAAAAGATTTCAGTCATCATCCAGGTGAGCACATTGTCACCTGGCTGCTCTGATGCTGGGATGATGGGGCCAGTAGCTTGGAATTAGAGGGTAGGGAAGCCAAGGAGCTGGGATCTCTGTCTAGGGATGGGGGTATTGACAAGGCGATTGGAAAAAGAACACAAACCCTCAACCTCTGGAGGTGACTTGCGTTAGCTGTGAAGGAAAGGTATCCCTTCAAGGAAGATATTATATGTCACCCAGGCAAGTGGACCATCATGGAGAGAGATATCAAGTACCTGAAGGAATTAGCTTTATGGAAGCTGATTTATCATGACCTGGACAACCCACAGTCAACCACATATCCAGAAGAAATCTGATGTATCTGACCCATATGGCGGAAGTTTCTACAGAGCGTACCATCATCGTATGCCAGCTCATTGGCAACAATGAGCTGGGGAGATGAAAAGGCACCAACAGTGGATGCAGTGGCTGGCCAATTCCAACAATATGAAGAAAGTCTTTCTACATCCCTATGGGCTTTCACCCCAGCTGTGGAAAGACTATCCAAGAAAAACAAAAGCCTGTTAGAAAAACTGTTCCAGGAGTTCCAGCAAGTCAAAGAGGATAGGTCCTACTCTCCACCTGTACGGACCAGTATCTCAGCTATTAGGAGTAAGTGTTTTTCTGCTCAAGAGAGGATATAGAGGGTACACACCATGAGGCACCCTGTGGTTTTACCTCCATGACCATGAAGAGGACATGAGGAAGTGGGATGGAAAACCTACCTCGAACCTAGAGGCACAGGTATGTGAGTTGCAAGGAAAAACAACCACACGCATCTCTTCCTTGATGGCCTGAGGTGTCATGGGCCCACCGAGCTATGAATAATTCACCCTTATGTTGCCAGTCCAGATCCACCAGAGCCACTTCAATCTTAGCAGCCTGATCCACCTGCTGGTTGCTTTGATGTTCCTCAGTGGCCTGACTCTTGGGTACATGGGCATCTACATGGCGTACTTTCATAACCAGATTCTCTATCTGGGCAGCAATATCTTGCCACAGTTCAGCAGCCCAGATGGGTTTACCTCTGCGCTGCCAGTTGCTCTGCTTCTACTGCTGTAACCACCCCCACAGAGCATTTGCCACCATCCATGAGTCAGTATAGAGATAAAGTACTGGCCATTTTTCTCGTTCGGCAATGTTCAAAGCCAGCTGGATGGCTTTCACCTCTGCAAACTGGCTTGATTCACTTTGTCCTTCAGTGGCTTCTGCAACTCGTTGTGTAGGACTCCACACAGCAGCCTTCCACCTCCGATGCTTTCCCATAATCTGGCAGGACCCATCAGTGAACAGGGCATATTTCCTCTCATTTTCTGGTAATTTATTATATGGTGGGGTCTCTTCTGCACGCATCACTTCCTCCTCTGGTGATATTCCGAAATCTTTTCCTTCTGACCAGTCCATGATCACTTCCAGAATTCCTGGGCGACTAGGGTTTCCCATTCGAGTTCGCTGTGTGATCAATGCCATCCACTTACTCCACGTAGCATCAGTTGCATGATGTGTGGCAGGAACCCTTTCTTTGAACATCCAGCCCAACACCGGCAGTTGGGGTGCTAAGAGGAGCTGTGCTTCAGTACCGACCACTTCCGAAGCAGCTCAAACCCCTTCATATGCTGCCAGTATCTCTTTTTCAGTT
>VFFE01008325.1:0-16733 GCA_008921705.1 Burhinus oedicnemus
ACAATAGAATACCCAAACCATATTTTACCAGCATCGTGGTTAAAATTTTCGGTTGCCAAACTATTATCAACACTATAATAGCAAGTCAGATTGTTAGAGCTATTAGCAGGCCTTGAGGGCACTCCAACTCTGTGTAGGATAGGCCGTGGTCTCAGGTGCAATTGGTTGTCATCAGTGTTTCTGCAAAGTAAAAACAAAAAGAATGCTCGGTCGTATTCTGACCGACAGAGTTAAGTTAGAAGGTAGGTGCCACCCCGTCAATGCCCAACTGCGTGGTCGCTAGCTCACATTGGTAATTGGGCACCAGTATCAATAAGAAAATTTACAAAAACTCTCTGGGGTCCCACTGGTATAGCAATAATTGGTTCACAATGTTTACTAGAAAGCCACTGCATAGCTAACACCCTCCGGGCAGGGTGGCTCACTGGCCTCCCCGGGGGCACATGTTTTTCAGCAGTGTATCTTTCATGTCAATCGAATCCCTCTGAGGCGCTAAGGGTGTGGGTTTGTCAGGGGCTATAGGCCTCCCTGGTGACTGATCTCCCTTCAGCGAATCACTCCTTTTGCTCAGCAATTTTACCAGAGCTCTGAGATCTGCAGTCGATGGGCCATGTAACAACTGTCAAGACACTCCCATCGCCACAGCCCATCGCCAGAGGTCATTGCGCTCCTTATCAAATTTCGATTTGACCTCATGTTTCTGCTTAGGAGTATAGACTTGACGGACTTGGGGGGTGGTGGGTGGTCGTGGAGCCTTTCAACGCTTGAACCAACCCAGCCCATCCTGCGTCCATAATCTACCAACTCCTGTACAAAATCACCCCAAGTAGGTACACGAGCCTGTTCTGCCTGTTCTTTCCGTCGTACACTACCCTGTTGCACAGCATTGCGGCTCACTTTTATGCGATCTTGCACGTTTGCCACGTATATCTTTAGACTATCTGGGAGTCCACGGATAAGGGGGATTAATCTAGCTGGATCAATAGGGGCTAACATCGGGGATCTCCTTACCAAGTTCCGCTCATACATTGCCTGTATACAGGCTGCCTTTTGCACAGACGCAGTCAAGTCAGTGAACTCTGAGGTCTTTATCACACGAGGGTCTCCCCTATCTTGTGGGTCAATACCACCAGCCCAATAAGCAGCCTGTGTAGTCAATGAATAATTATGATCACCTGGCGTTGTAGTTAAAAATACTCCAGGACCCCAATAACCTCCTGCTTCTTCTTCACTTAACAAAATGCTATCCCCTCCTGTGAGGGAGACACGCCACACATACTCAGTCTCGGACTCCCCTGGGTGCTGCGAATATTTTTCCCGCAGCTTGGCTAAGTCAGTAGGAGATGACGGGACAGTCTGTGTAGTGGTACGAACATCATCCCCCTCATTTGTGACCTTGGTTTTAATAAGCGGTCATACGGATACAGGCTCTGGGGTATAATCATAGTTGGAACCCTCCTCTGGTTCATCATAATCATCATCATCATACCAGCTATCTCCATCCCACGTTTCAGGGTTAGTATGCCGAGCAATTTTGCGGATCTGTGCTGTGGAATCGCTAGCTGTCGGGAGTGACTCCAATACAGAGCGCAACTTTTCCTGAAACGGACTTTCTTTTGGTTTTTCACCAACAGCTAACAATAGCATCTTAAGCAGCTCATTTTCCTTTTTTAAACTTGCATTTTCTATTAGGGGCGTATCTACTTGCTTTCCTAACTGCTCCCTTTCAAAATTTAGTGATTTCTGTAACACTTCATTGTATGACTTTAAAGTAACACATTCCACATCTGCAATTAGTTAAGGAGGCGGGGATTCCTTAGCCGCCTCCTGCGAGAAGGATAAACAAGCTCCTAAAATTGCGCAGACAATTGCTTTACCCTTACCATCTTTAACCCTTTGCTCACTCCTGCACTGTTTGATTTGCTCTATTATTTTATCTTTCCAGAATTTCTGGGCCCACTCTAGTCCCGCTTGGGACAGTGCACATTTATATTTTTGTAGCAGTTTATCCATGGCAATCCTGCCGACTACGCCAATTTTACTGTCGCGTTAAAAGGAATGCAGTTTCGATATTTGTCTGTCAGAGTCCCAGGACTTTCACTGATCCATCTGAGTCCCCACAAAGGACTTGCACTGAGTCAGATTCACAAAAATCGAAATTGGTTATTTTATTGAGAGAGACAGAACAGATTCAAGATTGCCGTTGATAAATTCACAGACTACAATAGTGCTACTAATTAAGGTTAATATTGCTAGCAAAAGCAATGATAATAACACAACAACCTGGGGGTAACATTCACCAGAGTGTGAAAGGCGCAGCGCTTACCCAGAAGGCGTCCCTGCCTGGGGTGGAGGAAGAGAACACAGCCCGTCGGCTGGTCCGTCACGTATTGAGATTCTTCTCTCCCCATTTAACAGTCATTTTCTCCGTCTTTTTATTCTCAAAATTACAAGGTTTCCCTCCCCTAGGTGACGTATAGTATGATTTGGGTGGAGAGACGAGTGCTATAGTCATATATGTTTAGCATGATCTCTATAATCTTCATTAGCATATGCAGGGGTGTCAACTTTAATATGCATTTCACAGGTAATGAGGCAGAGGTCAGTCATCGGGCACGCTAGCCTTCGAAGAAGCAAAGAACTACACAAGTTCCTGTTATCTTGTCTTCACTGACAAAAAGCAGGGCTGTCCTGCCTCCGCATCCCGTGCTGGCCAGGCGAGTCTCCACTTCCTCGGCCTGCACAAGAGATAGCAAGGCCAGTCCTAATTGTTCTTTGAGCACAGAGACTTTACCTCATTATCCAAATTCCACACTTTGAAATTCCTAGAAATGAGATTAATTTAGTTGGTACTTTGAGTGTGTGTGTATGTGTGTGTGAGTGCATGTGTGCACACAAACACACATATTTATTGCTCGGATTGCCTCCGTATAAACTTATCAAAGAGTAAAACTAGGCTTGAGACATCATTTGAAAAATTACTAGTGTTTTTACCACAAAAAAATCCATCTCCCCAAAATAAGAACAAATAATTGCATGTAAAGAATTAAGAAAATTTAGCAAAACAGATTTTATCAGTTTTGGAAAAAGTAGTAGAGAAATCTCTCACTTCTGATATACCCCTTAAAGACGGCCTATTTTCACGTACAAATTATCAGACACTGATGGATTCATACCATGAAACAGAATTTCTGCCTTAGTAAATTGATGTCTAGAAGATACCATAAAAGCTGCAGAACAAGACACCGAGGCTATGCAGACATTTACATTTGGCAATAATTCAAGACAGACATAGATCTTTATTATGGCCAAATAGTTTGTTTCATCTCATCTCTAAGTCATTTAACATATTTGTGCTTACTACCTCTAAAGAAAGAAAGACAGAAGAACCCCTCAGTTATCTCTTCCTTTCCTAATTCCGGATGGGTGTGTGACAGTTCTCATTTCTAGAAAGAATGCACAGCACAACAGGGAATATATTAAATTCAGATTAATCTGAATATGTGCTTGCTATATAGTAATACAAGCATGAAACTCTACAAATGTTCATTAAGATATCACTGATCAATGTTAGCCTTCCAAAAATGAAAAAAACATTCAGAACAGGTAGACTCTAAATTGCGTTAATACAAAAAAAACGATTGCCTTAGAGCAATCTTGGAGCAGATTACATTTTAAATTATACCTGGCATGACTTTTGTAGACAGAGGGATAAATAAATTATTTAAAACATTACAGTGAATAATGTATCTCTCATTTTCATATGAAAACTTCTACATACACCTAGCCCCAAATCAATTCAAGTAATTGTGTGCATTTTGCCCATGCAACAAAAACAAGAATAATAGTTTTTAAATAAAGTAGTATTGCTCACAAAGCTATTGTGGAAAGACACTTATTTAAGTTACAAAAGTCCTCCAGGCCTCAAGTGTTTTTTGTCCTGGTTTGAGGTAAAACAGAACCAATTTTCTGTTCAGTAGTTTTACTTTGCAGCTAAGCCTCTTCTAACTAACTGAACTCTCTGAAATTAACAGCATATTGTCCAGACACTGTTCGCTCTCAGAGAGATAAGACCTGATTAGTTGTAATTTATGCCAAGGAATGGCATGCAGAGAGGCTCTTGCTTATACTTCTCGTTACAACAACCAAGGCCAGCCAACTTTGTTATTTGCCCTGTTGGAGGGTCAGGAAATGGAAAAATGTAGAGGGGTCACACCTGTGGGGAGGAGCGGACAGGACAGGGGACCCAAAACTGACCCACAGGGTATTCAATCCCATCTGTCTCATGCTGAGTATGAAAGCTGAGGGATCAAAGGGTCAGCCTCTCTTTCTTCAATGGCCGATATCCGAGGAGGACTGTATCTGTTCATCTGCCTTTGATCCTGATCCATGTGTTCCTGAATCCAGATCTGGAATCCAGTTCCGGTCCATTGCTGAGTCCAGTCTGGGACTTTCCCAGTGCCTGTCGGTGACACGATCGTTATCTTGGGAGCTTGATACTGTTTTGTATATATTGTATATATTTCATTATTTTCTTTTTTAATTTATTTAATTAATTTATTAATATTTCCATTAAAGCAGTTTAGTTCCTTCTAGGCTCATAAGTCATGTTGGTTTTGGAAAGAATATTGTATAGTCTCCTTATAGGGTTTTGTTTAAAGTTAGTTGATAAAACACTGCATAACCTGCTGGATGTGTTGTATAATTTATTTGCTCTTTGTGTTTGTATGCAGTGGTTTAAATATGCTATTCTGCTGTTGTGTTTAATTCTGATCCATGCTGTGATTGACAGTGTCGTGGTTTGGGCCAGGTTGGCCCAATCTAGTGGAATGACAGATGCTCTCTGTCTCTTGCTCCGCTCCTGAAGGGAGGCATGAGAGAGAGAGGAAAAGAGAGGCTTAAGAGTTTAGAAGGAACTAAACTACTTCAATGAAATATTAATAATAAAATAATATAAAAAGAAAATAATGAAACATATGCAAAACCGTATCAAGCTCCCAGGATGACAATCACGTCACCAGCAGGCACTGGTAAAGTCCCAGACTGGACTCAGTGACGGACGGGAACTGGATTCCGGATCTGGATTCAGGATCGGGATCCAAGGCAGACAGACAGAGTCCTCCTCGGACGCCGGCCGTTGAAGAAAGAGGGCTGACCCTTTGATCCCTCAGCTTTTATACTGAGCATGAGGGAGATGGGATGGAATACCCTGTGGGTCGGGGTCACCTGTCCTGTCCGCTCCTCCCCGCAGGGGTGACCCCTCGACGCTTTTCCGCTTCCGACCCTCCAACGGGGCAAATAACAAAGTTGGCTGCCCTTGGTTGTTATAGCAATAAGGATAAGCAGGAGCCTCTCTGCATCCCATTCCTTGGCATCAACTATAAACATGGG
Organism: Burhinus oedicnemus; assembly: GCA_008921705.1. Taxonomy (NCBI): domain Eukaryota; kingdom Metazoa; phylum Chordata; class Aves; order Charadriiformes; family Burhinidae; genus Burhinus; species Burhinus oedicnemus. The sequence goes on from VFFE01008325.1 coordinate 5,392, forward strand.
TCTTATCACTATGAGAGCGAACAGTTTTCTGCCCAACATGCTGTTAATTTCAGCAGTTAGAAGAGGCCTAGCTAAAAAGTAAAGTTACTGAACAGAACTGGTCCTGTTTTACCTCAAACCGGGACAGACAGGATAACTTCTTTACTTGCATAGCTCAGGCATTATGTAATGAATTCTGTTACTAATTACACTTTCAATTTTACCTTGCGAAAGATTACTTCGCCCTTTACTGCTCATGCCAAATTAACACCATCAGAGCTAGGGGATGGAAATCATTTCGCTTTGTATGAGTTTGAGTGACACAAGACTAATTTCTCTTCCAATGCTTGGGAAAACTATACTTTTAGAAGACTCTAGTGTCTGGATTTGTGAAAATATTTACTTTATAGCCAGCTATGGTGTGTGGGTGTCAAGGTCTCAGTGTTTTCGAGCCTAGCCAGGTGCAGGGATGAGGAGGAGCAAGACCCAGGCACTTGACCCAAGCTGGCCAACAGGATTATTTCATACCATGAACATCGCATTCAAAATAAATTAGAAAGTTTGCTGAGGCATTCGGGCTCTCCCTTGATAGTGGCGATCCAGAGAACTCCTTGCCCCGGTGCCGGACCCCTGAGGCCCTCCCTTCCTCCCGAAGCCGTAGCACTCGCAGTGTCCGACACTTGCTGTCCACTGCTGGGAGTGCACAGCTTCCTGCTGATAGAGTTGGCTGAGTATAATCCTTATATATCTTTAGATTGGTATCGGGATCACTATTGGTTCTTTAGTGTTATTACTGTTAATTATTTAGTCTTATTCTATTAAATCTGTTTATATTTCAACCCCTGGGTTTCCTTGTTTTCCTCCCGATTTCCCCTTCCTGGGTGGGGAGGGGTCATCGGGTGAGAGAATAATTGTCTAAACGACAATAAATTGTTGTGGCTTTCTCAAACCATAACATGATTTCAGAAATGATTGTTGCTTTCTTAAAATCATGACTTTATTGTCGATTTTCCTGCATGGGTTGCAGGGGTGTTTTCTTATTAAATCTCAGTACAGGAGTAAGTGTTGTAAGACATGCACTGCCAATAGTCAAACTCGATCAGTACCGGTACGTATTGCCCCGGTGACCAGGAAGCAAAAAAAGAAGTCAGTTCGTTCCCCTGCCTTTTATGAGAAACACCAGGTAAAGCCAGATACCAGGGGAGAGGACTTTTCTGATGAAGATGCAGGAAAGGGTCCTTCTCAAGCAGATCAGGCAGAAGGTCCTTCTCGGGCAATGTCAGTGCAGGAGAAGGAATCAGACGCAGAGGTAATCTTTCTCTATGAAGGATTTGCGAAATATGAGGAAGGACTTTAGTCATCATGAAGGTGACACACTTATCTCCTGGTTGCTCCGATGCTGGGACAATGGGGCTGATACCATAGACTTGGATGGTAAAGAAGCTAGGCAGTTGGGAAACCTGGCCAGAGATGGAGGTATCGATAAAGCGATTGGGAGAAAGACAAACATTCTCAGTCTCTGGAGGCGACTGGTGTCAGCCGTAAAGTGCAGGTATCCCTTTAAGGATGATATCGAATGCCGCCCAAGCAAATGGACCACCATGGAGAAGAAATGGCTGTGTGAGAGGGGATTTACAGTGACTGGCAAGCGATTGTGGACCCTGATGAAATGCCATGCAAACGATCTATGCTGAGAAAGTTTGTACAGAGCGCACCATCAATGTATTCCCACCCATTGTCAACAATGATCTGGGGAGGATCTGATGCCGACACACCAACAGTAAATGAAGTGGCTAACAGAGTACGACAGTATGAGGACAGTCTCTCTCGTCCCCTCACTGTGGCAGCTGTGGAAAAACTGGCTGAGAAAACCAAGAAAATGGCTGAGAAAATAATTGAGAAAATGATTAAGAAAATGACCAAGAAAACGGCTGAGCAAAACGAGAAAAATGGCTGAGAAAATAATTGAGAAAATGATTAAGAAAATGACCAAGAAAACGGCTGAGCAAAACGAGAAAATGGCTGAGAAAAATGAGAAACTGTTTGATAAACTTTCTAGGATGGAGGAAAGATCCCACTCTTCCCCTGCATAGACCCATGTTTCAGCCATTAGGAAAAAACATCCTCCTACAAGACTGACTCAAGAGGAACAGAACCCATTCCAAGATATCCTATGGTTTTGCCTCTATGAAGAGGACATGAGGAAGTAGGATGGACAAACTACCTCAGCCCTACAGACACGAGTACTTGAGTTGCAAGGTAAAGCAGATAGAAGAATGAATTCTTCCAGGAGGATGGCTGCTCTGACCTACGGTGGGCGATCCTCCGGACCAGGTAGGAACCCATCTGCTAATCGTAGGTACTATGCTCAACATTAGAGGGGCCCTGCCTTCCGCCAGGAGGAGGAGAGGGACAACCAAGTTTATTGGACTGTGTGGATTCGATGGCCTGGCACATTAGAGCCACAGAAGTATAAAGCCCTAGTGGACCCTGGTGCACAGTGTACCCTATTGCCATCGAACCATAAATGGGCAGAATCTGTCACTATTTCTGGAGTGACAGGAGGTTCTCAAGAACTGACCATGCTGGAGGCTGGTGAGCCTAACTGGGAAAAAATGGGAAAAGCACCCCATTGTGACTGGCCCAGATGCTCCGTGCATCCTTGGCACAGACTTCCTCAAGAGAGGGTATTTCAAAGACCCAAAAGGGTATCAGTGGGCTTTTGGTAGAGCAGCTGTAGAGACTGAGGACATTACACAGCTGTCTACCTTACCTGGTCTTTCAGATGACCCTTCTGTTGTGGGACTGCTGAAAGTTAAAGATCAGCAGGTGCCAATTGCTCCTGCCACAGTTCATCAACCTGGCTTTAGATGTTGCTGAATGAGAACAGTGACCAATACTCTGTCTCTATACTGAGTCATGGATGGTGGCAAATGCCCTGTGGGCATGGTTAAAACAATGGAAGCAGAGTAACTGGCAGCACAGAGGTAAACCCATCTGGGCTGCTGAATTATGGCAAGATATTGCTGCCCGGCTAGGGCAACTAGTCGTAAAAGTACTTCATGTAGATGCCCACGTACCCATGATTCGGGCCACCGAGGAACATCAAAACAATCAGCAAGTGTACCAGGCTGCTAATATTTTCCAGCCAGACTTGGACTGGGAACATAAAGGTGAACTATTCTTAGCTCGGTGGGCCCATGACACTTCGGGTCATCAAGAAAAGGGGATGCAACATATAAATTGGGCCCGTGACCAAAGGGTGAATTTAACCATGGACGCTACTGCACAGGTTATCCACAACTGTGAAACATGTGCCGAAATCAAACAAGCTAAACGGTTAAAACCTTTGTGGTATGGGGACGATGGCTGAAATATAGGTATGGAGAGGCTTGGCAAATTGACTGCATCACACTCCCTCAAACCCACCAGGGTAAGCGCTATGTGCTTACAATGGTGGAAGCAAGCACCGGATGGTTGGAAACCTATGCCCTGCCCCATACCACTGCCCAGAATACCATCCTGGGCCTTGAAAAGCAAGTCTTGTGGCGACATCGCACTCCAGAAAGAATTGAGTCAGACAATGGGACTCACTTTAAAAGCAATCTTATGAGAAATTGGGCTAAAGAACATGGCATTGAGTGGATATATCGTATCCCCTGTCATGCACCAGCTTCTGGGAAAATGGAGTGATACAATGGACTGTTAAAAACCACCCTGAAAGCAATGGGGGGTGGAACCTTTAAAAATTGGGACAAGCATTTAGCACAAGCTACCTGGTTAGTTAACACCAGGGGGTCCATCAGTTGAGCTGGTCCTGCTCAACAGTCCTTTTATAGACTGTAGAAGGGGATAAAGTCCCTGTGGTGCATGAAAGGAATTTGTTGGGGAAAACTGTTTGGGTTTCTCCTGCTTCAGGCAAAGACAAACCCATTCGTGGGACTGTTTTTGCTCAAGGACCTGGATGTACTTGGTGGGTGATGCTGAAGAATGGAGAAGTTCAATGTGTACCTCAAGGGAATTTAACCCTGGGTGAGAATACTCAATTTTGAGCTATATAATATTAATTGCTACATAATACTAACAGTGTTCAATAAGTGTTTTTCAGGATGACATAGCGGTGACGAAACCTGAGCTAGATTCATCAAGTGGTGTCCAGCAAAACCGTTTGAGATGCACGTGCTACCTGTGGGCAAGAACCACAACAAATTTCATATCATCTTTCCTGCCCTGAGAGTCTACTAGGATAGATGAAATCCTGCAATTATGAACTAAATGGAGTTAACAAACTTTTGTGTAGAAAGATAAATCATAAATGAGTGACCTATGTGTATCTATATATATACCCATATATATATGTGTGTCTAGATTTGATAGATAAAAAGTAATAGTGATCTGAGCATGTCTCAAATGGCATGGAATAAGGGGTGGAATGTCCTGGTTTGAGGTAAAACAGGACCAATTTTCTGTTCAGTAATTTTTCTTTGCAGCTAAGCCACTTCTAACTGCTGAAATTAACAGCATGTTGTGCAGAAAACCGTTCGTTCTCAGAGTGATAAGATTCATGTTTATAGCTGATGCCAAGGAATGGGATGCAGAGAGGCTCTTGCTTATCCTTATTGCTATAACAACCAAGGCCAGCCAACTTTGTTACTTGCCCCGTTGGAGGGTCAGAAGTGGAAAAGTGTAGAGGGGTCGCTCCTGTGGGGAGTAGCGGACAGGACAGGGGACCCAAAACTGACCAACAGGGTATTCCATCCCATCTGCCTCATGATCAGCCCTCTTTCTTCAATGGCTGGCATCCAAGGAGGACTGTGTCTGTTCATCTGCCTTTGATCCTGATCCATGCATTCCTGAATCCAGATCCGGAATTCAGTTTGCATCCATCTCTGAGTCTAGTCTGGGACTTCCCCAGTGCTTGCCAGTGAAGTGATTGTCATCCTGGGAGCTTGATCTGGTTTTGTATATATTTCATTATTTTCTTTTTTTTATTTTATTATCAATATTTCATTAAAGTAGTTTAGTTTCTTCTAAACTCCTAAGTCTCTTTCTCTCTCTCCCTCCTCTCCTTGGAGAGGTGGGGGAGAGCATCTGACATTTCGCATCAGTGTCCATTCCGGCCCAAACCACGACAAGGAGAATTATTAGAGTCTGAATCTGATGTCCAATGCATGTCTCACCTCATGGACAACAGTAGGAGTTTCTAGCTGTTATGAGTACATTAGTATTAATAATTAAAATAAATATCACAAAAAATCTTTTCCACCCTTGAGAAGCAGTTTTTGCAGCTGCTGTGTTTCAAAAAGCTGCAGATTCATTATTTTAAAAATTCCAGTAGCTCCAGTTACTCTATTCTGGTTCTCTTCTCCAGTACAAGAAATATGAATTATGAATAGGGCTAATACATTAAGAAGTGACTGAATTAAAACATGAACTTCACCATGGTACAGGTTTCAGTTTTACAGAACACCACTGTTGTTTGACATCAAACCAGCAAAAAAATAGCCTGTCAAATGCCCTAAGTTTTTAAGTATTTGTAACGTATTGCAGAGAAGCCCATTGGAGCAGAATGTGACTACTCTTAATTCACAGTATATTATTACCCTACCACACACTATGACATTGCAGATTGTCCTGCAGTAACTAAATAATATCAGAGGATGCCCAACAACTACTATTATTTTTAAAATTGCAAGAAAAACAAAGTATAGTATGGAAAAGTAGGTCTATATATATGTCTGTATAGATATGTAAGCTGCTGTGCCTACAGTTTCTGATAAATACTTTAAAAAGTTGAACACTATTATGAGATTTTTTTCTTTTATTACAAGTAAGAATATGACTAAATGGGCAGAAGTCAAGAAACTAATTTCATACATTTGAACCTTTATGCTAGATAAAAGTGGCATAGGAAAAAAAAGGGAAATAATGATTGTGGTGGTGCAAGCCCCCCTGCCACCCTCAGGCCTCTCGATACTTGGCGTAACTCCCTCCCAACCTGGGTCACATAATAACACCATGACCAGAACACCACAGAATGGCCTAACATTAAAGAAAGAAAGGGTGGAGAACAATGGACCAGAACACTAAGGCAACTCCCTAGTGCACCTGGCTTCCATAGCTCCTACCGTTTGAAGATAATGACTATAATTATTCACGCCTGGCAATATACGGATTGTAGCCACAGGGAGGGGGGTACCAGGACCACAAGTCCTGGACTTGTTTAAACAATGGAAAGTACCGGACTATTCCATTGTCCAAGCTGGGCTGGAGTGGGAAAGTACCTGACAAAAGTCAATTATCTCGGATCCTATAAGTAGCGATTCTAGTGAAGACCCTTTGAGCTCTTCTGGATCGCAGCGGGCTGTGGCCAGTACCTCCCCTGTCAGGTAAAACTTTGCGAGGACTACAAGACCAGGGCGAGACATTCTCTCTCTCGAGCCTCAACAATCGCCCGTTGAGGAATGCCGGTATATTGTGAATATTTACTCTAACTCAAAAGGGGAATTTTAACTATAGACTAGTCTCTCTTTTCTATCCACCTCTCCATTTATATGTTTGTATGCTTTAGCCTTATGGATGTGGATGTTCTTCCATTTTCCGTGCATGTGTAGGAGTTAAAGGGGTACCCACCAACTCAATAAGTCGTGCGATATTAAGAGATCTTCGATCTCAGCAGTCACAAACTGCGGCGTGTGCGTGTTTGTGTAAGTGTGTGTGTGCGCGCGCGCGCGCTCATATGCTTGGTTTATATGTATATATATTAATCTGAAATCTGTGTGTTACTCTCATATATATATCTCTCTATTGGTTTGGGATACCTTATAGTAAGTTAGTGTGAATCTTGCCATCTTCGAATCTGTAATTAAGTCGCTGTTGATTTATTTAGTTAAATCACTTTTCAAACCTTTAATTCAGTTAATGATTAAGTGCTGCTAGAACTCAATCTCTTGATCTGCCTCAAATCACAAATAAACCATAATTCTGCTAAATCATAACTGTGTCTGATACTTCCATCCCGCGACAATGATCTTGTTGAGCACTCCCCTAAAATAAATTTAGAAACAAATATATTGCATATAAACAAAATTTGCAGGTTTGCTGTTCATTTTCATTGTCTGATGCTTACTTCAGCATCTTGTAATATTTACCCAGTTAAGAGTTATAGTTTAGTTTAGTTCCTCTAAACCATACAAGCAGCTGGAAAGCACAGGGCTAACTTCCATCGTTAATGATATCCTGATACACTCTGAGACGATACCAGAAGGGTGGTTACCAGTTTTAGTTCCATGTGGGGCTATGCTTCAAAAGCCACACAATCAGACCATGCCCTCCATAGTGTAGCTTTCATTTTAAGCATTTGTTTAACTTTCAGTGTCAGCATAAATACCACATACTTCTGCAAAATCAGCTGCCTTTGATAATCTTCCTCCAAGGAACGAACACAGACTGATCTTGATGATTCCAATTAATTGCATTTTATTTTCATATTTTGGTGAGAATTATTTTGGGATAAGAGTGGACATAATTTTGATCTGAATGCAGGAGTATGCAATCATGTAACCATGACCAGTTTATAAGACCAGGAATGTTTAACTTTTCTAATGAGAGGAATATCACCCTCTTATATTCATAGAATCATAGAATCGTCTAGGTTGGAAGGGACCTTTAAGATCATCGAGTCCAACCATCAACCTAACACTGCATTCCTCCTCCTATAAATCCACACATAGTTTAGGACAGCAAATCTCCTTTTGAGATTTGCCATTGGAAGATAACTTATCAAGATATGTTAGCACAACAAGATGCCCAAAAGCTCAGAGTAATTAGACTTTTCCTACAGGAAACTTTCATATAATGATTATTTAATACAGAAAACACTAAAAACATAGCCAGTTTTGTAACAGTGCCTCTACACTACAAACGTTTTGTTGATACAGCTATATACAATGATGCAGTTATGGTCATACAGATAGGCACTTCTAGAGATAGAGCTACATCAAATTAGCTGTGATTTTCTGTGTGTCACTTAAATCTCACCCTGAATGACATAAAATAGGTTGGAAAAAAGACATTATAATCTGTATCTATAAGAGATTTTTGCAAGCATAAATAAATTGTTTAGGGGAGGTGATTTCTTTCAACATTTCTAATTAACACAATCAGTTCAGCAATATTTTATAGTCCAGGCTTCCAGCAATGTTGTATAGTGTAGGTTTGGGATAATTTTTTTTTCCTTTTCAAGCACAGGCATGTAAATTTATCCTTGTTCCTATAAAGACAGAGAGAGACTAACCAAACCAAACCAAACCAAACCTGATGAGGAAACAGGCAGAATTCTAAAATGATTGATTCTTTTCATGTTCATAAAAGATGAATGACAAACCTTTGAGATATATCCTCCTAAGAAAACTATAATATGGAATTCAAATGGATATTAACATAAGTGGTCCTGTATCATGGCCATGAATATTGCTAAACCTAGTCTCTCAGCTCCTCATAAACTATCCTCTTAATAGGAATATAATATTATCGTAATAATGAAATCAGTTTAAAAAAAATGGGACTTATGCAAAATTGTAAATTTGGGGTTCTTCTTATATGCTCTCTAAGGTATATACAGGTTATGAGTTTAAAATTTGTTCTGCAAACATGAAGACCAGAGTATGTAATTGAAAAGGAAAGATCAGACATTTATAGAATCATGCTTTAAGCATTCAGTTAAATACCATATTCCAATAATAATAATCCATCTGCTGATATCACTTTAATAGAGAAATTATAGGTAATAGCTGTCATATTTAACACAATTCTGAGGTCCATTTTCATCACCATTTTCACAAGCAATACTGTGTCTGCCTAGAATTGCAAAGTCCACCTAAGTGATCTCTGTGACGAGCTGGAGACTACTCTAGAGATCAGACAAAATGTTTGAGGCACATTCTACAGAACTCGTATGTACTTTGTGATAAGCACTAATATATGACTGGTTGATTCAGAAGTTCAGTCTATCTGGTTTGAAATACTCTTTACTGCCACACAATGTCAGGGACAGCCAATTAGATACAGATGCATTTTTGCAGTATACAGTTCTGGATGCCCTAGGAACATTTTCACAAAACCACACGATTTAATAGCATGTTTTCTGGTATTATCTATTTCAGAAAGAGCTCCTAACTTTACTCTGTATATTGCACAAGCGTATATAGCCATTTCAAGACAACACTTTTCTCTGCCTCCTAATCAGTCCCCACACAGTCCTTAATTTATCCCTATTGGAAAAGAGCAATTTTAAAAATAATAATAATCTGGAACAGTCTGTAGATATCCTTTGAAATCTTGATGCTTACTGATGTGTCACGACCAATACTAAAATATTAGAAACAACTGCCACCTTTTTTTCAAAACGCCCATTTTTGCAGTCCTAAATGGTGACTCCTAGGCACAATGGTAAAAAAAGTAGATAAAAATTGTCTGCAAATGTGGCTTACAATTTGTGGGATGACATAAAATTTCACCTTCCTTTCATCTTCTAAGATTTCATCAGCTGATTAGTGGGTAGGAGCACTTAACATCAGGGAACACTAAGGTAATAGGCTCATAACAACAGAAATGTTGAAGTAGAAGTATCCAACTAATCAGTAGCCAGAAGTAGACAGCAACAAAACAATTTCTCAGTCCCTGAAACAGACTTATTTTTATTTGTAATACTTTTCTGGTGGACAATGAGATGTGATAAATCCCATGGTCCACACTACAATGAAGCCATTTATGTAGTAAAAAGGAAAGGAGTCTTTCTGTCAAACGTATGAACCCCCCAAATGAGCCCATATGTTCTGTGTACAGGACCAAGTTAGTTTCATAACTAAATGAATTTATACTTTGGAAGTGCTTCATCTTAGAGCTTTTAACATATTCTTCATCAACTTAAGCAGCTTTTCCTCACGGTTTTCAGAGTTTACTTCCAAGCTTTTTAACCTGGTGACTTAAAAGAGAGCATCTGTCATTTGTTTGGTGGCCAGCCCAGCCTGAACCATGACACCTAACATTTACAATAGGGTGCAAATCTGTCTGTGGCTTTGTGGTCATAATAATATTCATGTAGTTAACTGGTGAACAAACTTGATTCATAAATAGAAGGGTGTTGAATTTGCAAACATTTTGCTCCTGTATCACAAAAACAATCCCAAGTGTAATAATTTAAAAGTTTAATGTATGCTATATATAATCTCTCCTTGAGTGAAAAAATAAATCTGATTATGATAAAGTCCACACTAACATTTATTAGATGACTTGCCTTAAAAAGTCCAAGAAAATTAATAGTTTGACATTTCAAATAGCCTCCCCTCTATTTATTGAGGCAAATTTATTGCTTCAACATCAAAAGAAATTAAACTAATCAATGTTTTTCTGAAGAGAGGCAATTACTTCTAAGAAAGTAAAAAAATGGTTATCAAGCAACTATGTTCAGCCTACATACATTGTCAATTCGTAATCTCTAGCAGAGTACAGGAAATGACAAGCTGTCACTACAGAACAGACATGCAGAATTATGCCATTTCTTTCCTGTGTTACCTCCTATAGGAGAGAGATCAATTATATCCTACATACATTGATTAGGTTAAATAACTGCAGTAAGTTTCAAATATTAGGGTGTCTCAAAGTAGTCACATAATGCAGTGAGAATGCTTCCAAGAAAATAGCCATTTACCTCTAAAACATCACTACCATCTGTGGTGGTTAGTGGTCAGAAGATCACGTGAGAGATGTAGGGGTCGGCGTTCGGAAGATCACGTGATGTGACAGAAAGGTAGACGGCAAACCCCTCCCCTTGAGCGGAGCTTGGCCAGGTATATAAGCTTGTGACGCAGTTTAATAAACGGACATCTTGTATCCACCACATTGGTGTCTGTCGCCTCGTAGGCCTCTGGTGGGATATGCCCGCTTCCTATTGCTGATTGCGGGTGACGGTGTTGCAGCTTGTCATAGTGAGTAACTGCAACAAGTGGTGACCCCGACGTGATACGGAAGAAAGGGAGTGGAAGATTATAGACCGGGAGGCGGGGTTTGGTGACCGGCCGGTGAAGTGCACAATGGATATGGTAATTAAGGTATTGAGAGGATTGGGGAAGGAATGTGGAACTTCTATTAAGGAGAACCCTTCCGCAAAGTGCATCCTATGGGTCATTCAGCAGGGAGTGATTGGGTACCCTGCCTATATATTCGACAAGGACAACTGGGCAATGCTCCAAGAGGCCTTGGCGGAGCGGGCTATGGGGGGGAAAAGGAGATCACATAGCCACGTGGGGAAAAATGCATAATCTGTTACTGAAAGCAAGGGAGGATCGCGATACCTGGCAGGC
>VFFE01008325.1:16753-31103 GCA_008921705.1 Burhinus oedicnemus
CAAATGGGAAAGAATTGTACAGAGTGAGGAAGCAGTGCAAAGTGCCATCCATTCCTTTGCAGGCCAAATAGAGACAGGGGCGAAGCAGAATTGGGTGCAGGCGGTCCAGGCACTTCAAGTGAGTGTGGAGTTGCGGATCGTGGACCGCCCGGTAGAAGGACCAACATACTTTACAGATGCGTCATCTAGAACAAACAGAGCAGCCGTGGTGTGGCTTATGCAGGACAAATGGGTGAAGCAGACTTTTGAGTGTTCTGGAAAAAGCGTACAGTGGCTGGAGGCTAAGGCAGTCCAAATAGCATTGCAGAGAGATCGAGAGGTGCCCATTAATGTTTGCACTGACTCCATCTTTGTCTTCAAATTACTGCAGACTATGAGGCACACTGGTCATGCACAGACTGAGATTGCAGAAATGTTGGAGGAGGCTGTACGATCCCGCAGCGCAATTGCCGCAGTATTGCATGTACGTAGTCATCAACGCATCCCCAGCCCCATCACAGAAGGAAATCGGAAGGCCGATGAGGCTGCAACGGGAGTATGGACTGTCTCCCAGGCTCAGAAATTGCATGCTGACCTTCATGTAGGGGCGCGAGCCCTGGCAAAAACCTGTGACATATCAATAGCGGAAGCCAGGAGAATAGTCGCGACGTGTCCATATTGCCAACACTCACCATTATGGATGGCAGGGGTGAACCCTAGAGGTCTTGAGTCCAATTCTATTTGGCAATCTGATTTCACGGAATGTCCTAAATTGGCACCACGAAAACATTTAGCAGTAACTATAGATACATACAGCATGATGATTATCGCTACGCAGCATAGTAAGCAGACAGCTAAGCAGATCATACAGCATTGGGAAACAGCTTTTGCTTGGTTAGGTAAGCCAAAAGAGATTAAGACTGATAACGGACCCTGTTTTGTGGCAAAGGCTACAAAACAGTGGGCAACACGATGGGAAATTTGCTTGACCCACAGTGTACCCTATAACAGTCAGGGACAAGGCATAGTAGAACGTGCCCACCAAACACTGAAAGCGAAGATACAACAGCTAGGGGAGGGGGAAGGATATCCGGGAACTATCCCAATACCAGAGCAGCAAAACATCTTAATGCGCAGCCTGTACGCACTAAATCATTTTATACGGGGGGAGCAGAAAGTACCAGCAGTAGAAAGACATTATGGGGAGGCGCAGGGTGAGCAAAGCTATCCTCCTGTACAGGTTAAGCCCCCAGGCGCCCTGGAGTGGGAGGGGGGCTGGACATTGCGGCTACTGGGTCGGGGGTATGCAACGGTGCAGAAAGGTGGAGAACTGCGGTGGGTCCCTGCCTGATGCATACGACCCAAACTAAAGGTCTAATATCTTTCATGTGAGTCTCTTACAGGTCACCATCGCGATTGCCGCGATCGGAGCAGCCCAAGCCGGATACTGGAGGGATTGGGGAAAGTGTCACAATCTCTCAGAAGTCTGTTTTCCAGTCGACATCCTGGGCAACGAACATGGACGTCAGACCTGCTACTATTTCCTGGGACTCGGAAAGAGCAAAGACATAAACAGCACCGCCCCACGGTGTTGGGGTGGAACGAATGATACTGTCGTAAATGTAACAGCTGCCGGGGTCGAATATTGAGTCGACGTTATCAGAACACAGCGGGGATGGGTACACACATGGGTGAATGGGGGAGAAGAATGGGAGGGAAATTGGGAGATATGTTTGTAGCACACATAACGGGGATAAATAGCTCGCATAGTTATAGTTTGATGATTTAATATATGAACCAGATACTAATCATATGCTTTGGAACTCAGCTAATAACAATACAGGGGAAAATCAGGGATTTAAGGGGAAGTCTAGATATACTGGGGTTTATAGAGATGGCAACTAGGTTAAATAGAAATGAGTATCAAATGCTAAGAATAGTTATATAGCAAGGGGAGGGGGAAATGTGGTGGTTGGTGTTCGGAAGATCACGTGAGAGATGTAGGGGTCGGCGTTCGGAAGATCACGTGATGTGACGGAAAGGTACACGGCAAACCCCTCCCCTTGAGCGGAGCTTGGCCAGGTATATAAGCTTGTGACGCAGTTTAATAAACGGACATCTTGTATCCACCACATTGGTGTCTGTGCTCTTTGTCCCCGAGGCGTGTCTGTCGCCTCGTAGGCCTCCGGTGGGGTATGCCCACTTCCTATTGCTGATTACGGGTGACGGTGTTGCAGCTTGTCGTAGTGAGTAACTGCAACAACCATCTATACACTGGACAAACATCTCTCGCATAGCTCTTTGGGTAAAGATGGGACTGAGTTTCCCCAGAGGTAGAATTAGCATTTAGTTTCGCCCATCAATGTTGCAATTTACAAGTCATTGTCTTGATCCTGCAATTATAGCAGATGGGCAGATTGTTGTGGCAGCATGAAACACCATTAACTACTCTGAGGCTCTGCATGGGTGTAACCTTCAGTCTATACACAGTAAATTACAGAACTAGAGCCTATGATTTTTTTTTTTTCTGGGCTTCTGATACCTTCCCAATGGTCCATCCTTGTCTACTTTCTGAATACATGACAGAATTAATGCCTAAATGAAGTCAGTAAGAATTCTGCCATTAACTTCTATGACAACTTCATTAATTTCCTAAAAATCTTTATGTCTAAAGGAACCATGAGATTTATTTCAAAATTTTTTTTTTTAAAAAAAAGGAAAAGCTTAAAAGCTGATATTGCTGCAATTTTAGCAATATGGCTGGGATAATAAGAACTGATTCCTCTGTTGCAATGATGACAAAAGTACTTGAACATGTACTCAGGCAGCATGTATCACTGTCAGCAGCAAACAGATGTAAAATAGAATTTAAAATTTTGTCAAAGCATTTGACTGTATTCTCCTTTTCTCTGTTTTCCCAAATAGATTCCTCTTGTGATAGACCAAAAGGAATAAAGAAATGTAAAAATAGTTGGTTTGTTAGTTGGTTAATTGAAGAAAATGAAGACACACACTTTCTTCTGTATTCTAGTAAAGCCACAAAACACCAAACATGATTAAATAATTACAAAGATATAGAAATGAGAACATCAGTATTTGCTTGTCTTTAGAAGATGGACTTTATTCTCCGTTTTCATCCATTTTTATCTCCTCTGATTGCAGAAAAACTCTTTAGAGCTTATTTTCTTTTCCTTATTACTGCATTCATGCAAGTTTGTCCAGTCAGGAAAAGCTTACCCCTCTTCAACTGCAGGAACAGAGATAATTCCCACCTTGTTTTGTTAAGATCTACAGATCCCATACAGAATTCAGGCTCTGTAAACATCACTATGCAAGGCATTAGAGAAAGGCTAGGAGAGTGGGATCTGTTTAGAGGAGCAACAGAAGCTACATTTACCCCAACACAAAATACCATTTGCACAGAAAATCCATTTTCTTTTCAGATAGCAAGAAAAGCTGCTTTCTAGGACTCTGTACAACACTGATCAGCTGCTTAGGTTGGGTATAGGGAGCAGGCATCTTCTTGCACCTATATTCTGTTTCAAATAATATACCCTGAAAGCAATTTAAACCCAGTTATCATGAATGTTGGGAGCACTGTAACAAACAACTCTTCTGGGGCCAACAGACCAAACTATGAGGATTTCAAGGGAGTGGTTCAACTATATAAGGAAGCATTACTTTATGCTGAGCTTCTGAATTAATTGCTAATAACTAATTAATTAGTTTTACCTGTTTACTAGTAATTATGTATTTCTGGAACTAGCAGAATCCACCATTTACATATACAACTGTATATACTCAATGCTTCATTTAGCATACTAAAAAACTAAAAATAGTCTGCAGGAGGTTAACCACTAAAAGTAGATCTGAGAAATACCTGGCTTACTTACAGGTTTTTAATTGAGTTAGTCATCATAAATCATGAAATAAAACAAATACAGTAATTTTAATAACGGCCTTTGTCATCAAAGCCAGAGGTGCCTCAAAATTTTGCTTGAGCCCTTGACAAGTCAAGGAAAGCGAATGGCATTAAATGAATGATGGTGTGTTTATTCTTACAAAGAATAGAGCTAGATCCCAGGGAAGAGAGAGCATAAAGGAAAGGCAGTGGAATCATCTTCAAAGGAAAAGATGCAAATAAGTGATAAAGGATAAGAGAGTAACCACTGACCAGAGGGTACAGAAGAGGAATAAGAATGGGTGAGTTGCAAGATAACAGAAACCACCAGCAAATAAACCATTAACATTTTCTATCTACTGCAAAACTATTTTCCAAAATCCAAATGAATTTTTTAAGGCCTAGTGGCAGTGCTTTATGGTCAGCTCCTTGTTACAGTCATTAAATA
Source organism: Burhinus oedicnemus (assembly GCA_008921705.1). Classification (NCBI taxonomy): domain Eukaryota; kingdom Metazoa; phylum Chordata; class Aves; order Charadriiformes; family Burhinidae; genus Burhinus; species Burhinus oedicnemus. The sequence continues at coordinate 21,082 of VFFE01008325.1, forward strand.
AATATGATATGCATATGACACAGTCACAAAGTGGGATACAGTCCATGGCCTGGAATGCCTCATCAACACAACTCATGCTCAACTCCGAGGCAAGCAGCTCTGGTGCCAGTACGATCCGCAGCAGAGTGCTCTAGTACAGTGTACAGGGGGGTGGTTTCCTGAACTAGGGAAACTTCAGGTGAGTAGAGAGACCCTCCAGGAGCCCACAGCTCAAGTGACAGCAGCTGATGAGGCCTGGGCAGGGCCAGGAGCAACAGCAGCCAAGCCCCCACACTTATAAAAGAAACACCTAGGGAGCATTAATGACCAGGATCGCCGCGAACATGGCAGGCAAACAGGGTGTGGCTCATCAGCAAGGGCATGGCGTGGCAGTTTGCGCAGCAGTTTGTGCAGAAGGGTGTGCAGGAAGGGCTCTGTAACTCTGCCGGCTCGACCAGGGAGCAATGGTATCTACCCAGCAGAAGGCCATGGCCTCTCTAAACTCTGCACCCACAGTGATTGATGCAGCTTTGCAGACAGAGCTCCGATGGGAACATGCTGCCACTCAGGTGTCTGGCTGCAGGGGCATGCCCTACTCTTATACTAGTACGAGACAGCAGTAGTGAGCGCATCTGTGGGAGGTGCGCCCAGGTAGAGGAACTCCTCCACTTAGTGACAGAGCTCTGGGAGGCGAGTAGGTTGAGGAGTGTCAGGGAGTCTGAGAAAGAGATTACTGGAACTGCACCCTACCATCCCTGAGACAGACCTGTCAGGCAGATAGGATACATGGTACGGAGGATTCCCTATCCTCTCTCCACCTGGCAGACTGTGGTGACTTAAGGGATGGGGGGAATGGCAACAAGTTCCTACCCATCACAGCAGGTGCATCTCCTCCATGACTACCCCAGCTTCCCAGGTACCCTTGCATAATAGGTATGAGGCTCTGCAAGTGGAACCAAACAATGACAACGACAATGGTTCATCTAGGTTGGAGGTGTCGCCAATGTTAAGTTGGCCTGCAGCCTGCATCAAAACCACTTCCATAAAGAAAAAAAGACTGGTTATTGTCATAGGAGACTCTCTTCTGAGGGGGACAGAAGGCCCAATATGCCAACCAGACCCACTTAGGGAAGTCTGCTGCCTTCCTGGGGCCCAAGTTAAAGATGAGACGAGAAGACTTCCTGGTCTGGCCCTTGGATTATTATCCATTATTGATTTTTCATGTAGGCAGTGATAAAGTTGCAATAAGAAGTCCAAGGGCAATCAAAAGAGACTTCAGGGCCTTGGGATGACTGGTTAAGGGATCAAGAGCACAAGTAGCGTTCTCCTCTATCCTTCCAGTTGCAGGGAATGATGAAGGAAGAAACAGGAAGAACCAGCGGATTAATACCTGGCACCATGACTGGTGACACTGCCAGAATTTGGGGTTTGTTGATCATGGGTTGGTCTACACAACACCAGGCCTGCTGGCGACACATGGGGTATACCTGTCTCAAAGGGGGAAAAGGATCCTTGCGCAGGAGTTAGCAGGGTTCATTGAAAGAGCTTTAAACTAGAATTGAAGAGGGAAAGGGATAAAACCAGGCTAGGTCATGGGATGGCACGCCAATGTTTGAGGGATGGTGTGCTAGCGAGGTCTTTCAGTCTGCTCTACAATGTGCTGAGCACACTGGAGCACATTTGAAATGTCTCTGTACTAATGTGCACAGCATGAGGAATAAACAAGAGGAGCTAGAAGCTTTAGGCTAGTGCCAGAGCTACGACATCATTAGAATAAGCAAAACATGGTGGGATGAGTCCTGGGACTGGGATGCTATGACGGACAGTTATAGACTATTCAGGAGGCATAGGAAGGGCAGGCAAGGCAGGGTGGTGGTGGCACTGTATGTAAGGGAGGGGTTGGATTGTATGACTGTCCTGGTTTGAGGTAAAACAGAACCAATTTTGTTCAGTAACTTTACTTTTTAGCTAGGCCTCTTCTAACTGCTGAAATTAACAGCATGTGCAGAAAACTGTTCGCTCTCAGAGCGATAAGACCCATGTTTATAGCTGATGCCAAGGAATGGGATGCAGAGAGGCTCTTGCTTATCCTTATTGCTATAACAACCAAGGGCAGCCAACTTTGTTATTTGCCCCGTTGGAGGGTTGAAAGCGGAAAAGTGTAGAGGGGTCACACCTGTGGGGAGGATCGGACAAGACAGGTGACCCAAAACTGACCCACAGGGTATTCCATCCCATCTGCCTCATGCTCAGTATAAAAGCTGATGAGGGATCAAAGGGTCAGCCTCTCTTTCTTCAATGGCCGGTGTCTGAGGAGGACTCTGTCTGTTCGTCTGCCTTGGATCCCGATCCTGACTCCAGATCCAGAATCCAGTCCCCGTCCGTCACTGAGTCCAGTCTGGGACTTCCCCAGTGACTGCCGGTGAGGTGATCATCATTCTGGGAGTTTAATATGGTTTTGTAAGTATTGTATATATTTTAAATATTTTCTTTTTATTATTTTATTAATATTTTCATTAAAGTAGTTTAGTTTTCTTTTAAACTCATAAGTTTCTTTCTCTCTCTTCCTCCTCTCCCTTCCTCCTCTCCGTCCTCCCCTCGACCAGAGCTCTGATAGATTGCAGGCAGGTAGGGGAAAGCATCTGTCATTCCATCTGAGTGGTCAATCCATCCCAAACCATGACAGATTTATTGGTGCCCAACATGGGGCACGAGCAAGAGCTCGACCAGGGCTCTAATAGATTGCCTGAATAGTTTGAATTCCAGCTTGCTCAGAGATTAGAACAGACAGCTTACATCATGTCGTTCTTAAATGGAATGTTATATCGTGCCTTTAGAGAGCTTTGTTTGAAGTTAATTGATGCAACGCTGCTTAACCTGCCAAATGTGATGAATGGTTTATTTACCTTTTGTGTTTTTATGCGAAGGTTAAAATGTGCTGTTTTGGTGTGGTTTGCAATTCAGATGTAAAACATGATTACTTGGATAACGGTTCTACCTGCATACCTCGGGCATCACATGATGGGTTCTATTACTAACTATACTTTCGGTTTTACCTGGGGAAAGTTTACTTTGCCCTCTGATGCTTATGCCAAAGTGACACCAACAGAGTTAGGGGATGGAAACCTTTCAGGCTGTTTGGATAAGGATTGTTACCTTCTTAAGACCACGATTTTGTTGTTGGCTTTCCTGAATGTGTTGCTGGGGGTGGTTTCTTATGAAATATCAGTGCAGGAGTAGCTATAGATAACATGCGCTGCTGCCACTCAAACCCCAGGAGCCATTCTTCAGCCTGTACCAGCACCAGCTGCCCCCCCACCTGCACCATCCACTCTGCGGCCTGCAGTAAAGGCCAAGCCCCTGCCTGTACCAGCAGGAGCCAATCCGCCCACTGTAGCAGCACAGGCTACACCACCTGCACCAGCACCAGCTGCCCCTCACCTGTAGCGGTAAAGGCCACAATGTCACCTGTCCAGGCAAAAGTTAATCCAGCCTCGACAATGAGTACAATCACTACTCCAGCTGCTCCGACAAGGAGTACCGTGGCTACACAAACTCGGTCGGAACTGGTACAAGTTGCCACAGTGACCAGGAAGCAGAAAAGGAGGACAGTTCGTTCCCTTGCCCCTTATGACAAGGACCAGCTCAAGCCAGAGAGCTTGGGAGAGAGTTTTGATGGAGATCCAGGAGAGGGTCCTTCTAAACCACACAAAGGAAAGAGTCCTAACGCAGATCAGGGAGGGAGTTCTTCTCAGGCAGCATCAGCGCAGGAGGAAGAATCAGATGCACAGATAATAGTTATATCCTACTCTATGAAGGACTTGAGAAATATGAAGAAGCACTTTAGCTGTCATGAAGGTGAGACACTTATCTCCTGGTTGCTCTGATGCTGGGACAATGGGGCTGATACTATAGACTTAGAAGGCAGAGAAGCTAGGCAGTTGGGAAACCTGGCCAGAGATGGAGGTATTGATAAAGTGATTGGGAGAAAGACAAACATTCTCAGTCTCTGGAGGCCACTGGTGTCAGCCGTAAAGCGCAGGTATCCCTTTAAGGATGATATCGAATGCCACCCAAACAAATGGACCACCATGGAGAAAGGTCTTAAGTACCTGAGAGAACTGGCTGCGTGAGAGGGGATTTATAGTGACTGGCAAGCGATTGTGGACCCTGATGAAATGCCATGCAAACGATCTATGCTGAGAAAGTTTGTACAGAGCGCACCATCAATGCATTCCCACCCATTGTCAACAATGATCTGGGGAGGATCTGATGCCAACACACCAACGGAAAATGAAGTGGCTAACAGAGTACGACAGTATGAGGACAGTCACTCTCGTCCCCTCACTGTGGCAGCTGTGGAAAAACTGGCTGAGAAAACCAAGAAAATGACCAAGAAAATGGCTGAGCAAAATGAGAAAATGGCTGAGAAAAATGAGAAACTGTTTGATAAACTGTCTAGGATGGAGGAAAGATCCCACTCTTCCCCTGCATGGACCCATGTTGCAGCCATTAGGAGAAGGTGCCCTCCTACGAGACTGACTCAAGAGAAACAGAACCTGCTCCGAGATATCCTGTAGTTTGCCTCTGCAACTATGGAGAGGACATGAGGAAGTAGGATGGACAAACTACCTCAGCCCTACAGACACGAGTACTTGAGTTGCAAGGTAAAGCAGATAGAAGAATGAATTCTTCCAGGAGGATGGCTGCTCTGACCTACGGTGGGCGATCCTCCGGACCAGGTAGGAACCCATCTGCTAATCGTAGGTACTATGCTCAACATTAGAGGGACCCAGCCAGGTGGAGGAGAGGGACAACCGAGTATATTGGACTGTGTGGATTCAATGGCCTGGCATGTTAGAGCATAAAGCCCTAGTGGACACTGCTGCACAGTGTACCCTATTGCCATCGAATCACAAAGGGGCAGAATCTGTCACTATTTCTGGAGTGACAGGAGGTTCTCAAGAACTGACCATACTGGAGGCTGAAGTGAGCCTAACTGGGAAAAAATGGGAGAAGCACCCCATTGTGACTGGCCCAGATGCCCCGTGCATCCTTGGCACAGACTTCCTCAGGAGAGGGTATTTCAAAGACCCAAAAGGGTATTGATGGGCTTTTGGTAGAGCAGCTGTAGAGACTGAGGACATTACACAGCTGTCTACCTTACCTGGTCTTTCAGATGACCCTTCTGTTGTGGGACTGCTGAGGGTTAAAGATCAAGAGGTGCCAATTGCTACTGCCACAGTGCATGGACGACAGTATCACACCAACCAAGACTCCTTGATTCCCATCCATAACCTGATTTATCAACTAGAGACCCAAGGAGTGATCAGCAAGACTCGCTCACCCTTTAACAGCCCTACATGGCCAGGGCGAAAGTCTGATGGAGACTGGAGATGAACAGTAGACTATCGTGGCCTGAATGAAGTCACACCACCACTGAGCGCTGCTGTGCCAGACATGCTAGAACTTCAGTATGAACTGGAGTCCAAGGCAGCCAAGTGGAATGCTACAATTGACATTGCTAATGCATTCTTCTCTATTCCTTTAGCAGCAGAGTGCAGGCCACAGTTTGCTTTCACCTGGAGGGGTGTCCAGTACACCTGGAATCGACTGCCCCAGGGGTGGAAACAGCCCTACTTGTTTGCCATGGACTGATCCAGACTGCACTGGAGAAGGGTGGAGCTCCAGAACACCTGCAATACATTGATGACATCATTGTATGGGGTAATACAGCAGAAGAAGTTTTCAAGAAAGGTAAGAAAATAATCAAATGTCATGGTTTAGCTCCAGCGAGCAACAAAGAACCACGCAGCCTCTTGCTCACCCCCCACCCCCCCACCCCAGCTGTGGAATGGGGGAAAGAATCTGAAGAAAAAGGCAAAACTCATGGGTTGAGATAAAGGCAATTTAACAGAACAATGAAGAAAAGAGGAAAACAACAACAATAATGCTGATGGAGGAATGTACAAAACACGATTACTGTACCACTGCTCACCAACCTGACCTGGGAAGCCCCAGCCCACTCCCCAGCTGCGACTTCCTGCCCCTTCCCCCTGGCCAGCTTCCCTGCTATATACTGGGCATGTTGTCACATGGTATGGAATACCTGTGTCCCTTGCCAGCTCCTTGGGAAAATTTACCCTGTCCCCACCGGAACCAGGACATTATCCACCCCTTATTCCATACCATCTTCATCACGCCCAGATCTTACAGTTTCCAATCAATTACCACCACTTTTCCCTCTCATATATATATGTACATATATATACATACAGATATAATTCCCTCAGTCTATGGGCCATCCCTCTAAAATGTCCGTTGAGTTCATTTAATCCATGACTTCGGGCTCCATCTGTTAGAACAGTGTCTTGGGGCAGGAGAGATGGTATGTGGTGCTGGACTGTTGCATGCTGTATTCGGAGCTTGTGGCTGGTGCATCTGCTGCAGCTCATGTCCACGGTACTCGGGTTAAAGATGTCAGTCTCGAGGAAGTTGCTGGGCACCAGCTGATGAGGTCAGTTCTGATCCCATCACTGCTGCACTTTACTCGGTTCCATCAAAGTCCACCTATCATTAGTTTAGGTGATTTTTACCATTGATAGCAATTATGGTAATGATGACATACAGTGGCAGGGTTATTTAGCAATTAACATCATACAATTTGATTCATTGGCTATTCTCACCCAACATCAGATCCCCATGAGGTACACATCAGAGCTCCCCATCCTTCCCCATCACCCACCAAGTGCATCCAGGTCCTTGAGCGAAAGCAATCCTGCGGATGGGTTTGCCTTTGCCTGAGGCAGGACTAACCCAGACTGTCTTCCCTAGCATATTCTTCATGTGCACTACAGGGACTCTATCCCCTTCTACAGTATGTGGAAGTTTTGATTGGGTAGAGCCAGCTCGATTGGCAGATCCTCTAGTGTTAACTAACCAGGTGGCTTTTGCTAAATGTGTATCTGTCCTGGTTTGTGGTAAAACAGGACCAATTTTGTTCAGTAATTTTACTTTTTAGCTAGGCCTCTTCTAACTGCTGAAATTAACAGCATGTTGTGCAGAAAACTGTTCGCTCTCATAGTGATAAGACCCATGTTTATAGTTGATGCCAAGGAATGGGATGCAGAGAGGCTCCTGCTTATCCTTATTGCTATAACAACCAAGGGCAGCCAACTTTGTTATTTGCCCCGTTGGAGGGTCGGAAGCAGAAAAGCGTCGAGGGGTCACCCCTGCGGGGAGGAGCGGACAGGACAGGTGACCCTGACCCACAGGGTATTCCATCCCATCTCCCTCATGCTCAGTATAAAAGCTGAGGGATCAAAGGGTCAGCCCTCTTTCTTCAACGGCCGGCGTCCGAGGAGGACTCTGTCTGCCTTGGATCCCGATCCTGAATCCAGATCCAGAATCCAGTCCTCGTCCGTCACTGAGTCCAGTCTGGGACTTCCCCAGTGCCTGCTGGTGACGTGATCGTCAGCTTGGGAGTTTGATACGGTTTTGTATATATTTCATTATTTTCTTTTGATTTTATTATCAATATTTTCATTAGTTTAGTTCCTTCTAAACTCATAAGTCTCTCTGTTGACGCAGAAGGCTCGGACACAACACAACGACCAATATGATCAGGTTAATGCCGCTTTATTGGGCAGATAGCTCAGTTAATATACGTTGTGCTGTCCGAGATAACGCACCAACAACTTACTGATTGGTTTACATCATCAAGCACGCGCCTAAGGCTACTCTTGTTTGGCTCAAAGTACAAGTCCATGCGGATGCTTTGCCCGCCTACATCCTGCTTCAAGTTCCGCCTTCACTGCAACCTCCTCCTCCATTCTTGTTTACTCTCTTACCATGTTGACCGCAAGTAACCTTTCCAGTGCAACACTTACATAAGTTACCTACAGGCCACACACAGATCATTGAGACTTGGAGTGATCACAGGATGCTCACTTTCCATCAAGAATCTTCCCACAATTCCCCCTTTTTGTTTTTGAGCAATCCAAGTCTCGTCAAGTGGAATTGGCACTTGATTAAACCACATAACGGACCATTCTTTCCAAGGCATCGTGCAAACACTGAAATAAACAAGGCACAATTAATAGTACAACAAAGATAATGAGCAAAACAGGCAAGCTTGTCTTTAGTATAGAAGCTAGCCACCCAGTATTTCCCCATGAGCTATACAGTGAGTCAAACCATGATGTATCATCCATACTGATAGCATGAAGAATCTTGGCGTGTTCCCATATCTTATGTATCTTAACAATAATTTCCATTTCTGCAGATATATTAACTATGGCTCATTCTAGCTACAAAACGCTAAGAGAGGGAATCAAAACTCTTAACCATACTATAATGATCTGAAGATCTGGCATCAGCATGCCAAGGGTACAGTGGCCAGTCCAGTTTCCTGGCAACTGCTTTCTGGCACGCTGATCACCGCACAGCCACCAGAGTTCTGATGGTAAATCACAGGTGACATTGATACTGAGGGTCTTGTTTACACCAGTTAAGGCATAAAGAAAATCTGACCATTGTGGGTCACATTCCCCACATATAGGGCAGATAACATCCAGGTAGTGCATCCACTCAGCTGTCATTCATTGGAGCCATCATCAAGCACTGGAGCCGCCTTGGGTGTCGGGTCCTTCCAAGGCCGAATCCAGCGAGCGGGGACCCACCTGGGCCCTTGATCTGTTAAAACACAAGCGTATCCTCTCCCAGTCATTTTAACTTCCACAGGACCTTTCCACTCCCCCGATGTTACATCTTTGTACTGTACCCGCACAGTCGTCACTGGCTGCAACCCAGATTTTAACGACAGGTGGTGAATTAACATCGGCGGTGACTCTCGATCGCCTGTTAGACGTAAAAAATTTAAAACATGCAGCGCTTTTGTAAGTCGTTCAGCAGGGGAAAGGATGGAGTTTCCCCCTTTTTGTTTTTGTAAGAGCGATTTTAACATAGCATAGCATGAGCACGCTCTACTATGGCTTGGCCCGTCGGAGAGTGTGGAATTCCTGTATGTCTCCGAATACCCCAAAGGGTGCAAAAATGTTTAAAACATTGTGACACATAAGCAGGTCCATTATCAGTTTTAACTTCATTGGGAACACCTAACACAGCAATTGACACGCACATATGTTTAATCACATGTTTCGCCATTTCGCCTGTCTGAACGGTAGCCCACATAGCAAGGGAATATGTGTCAATGCTCACATGAACAAATTTTTGTCGTCCAAATTCAGGGACGTGAGTGACGTTCATCTGCCACAACTGTAAAGCATGTAAACCACGGGGGTTGACACCAACGCCCAACCCATGGCCAATAATTTGGCAGTCGGGGCATGATTGCACAATACCCTGGGCATCAGATAGTGATAAATTGAATTGTCTTGCCAAGACCTTGGCAGATTGATGAAAAAATTCATGGGACACTCGGGCTTTCTCAAAGAGATTAGTTTGGCAATTTTTCCCAAGCTGCGGCGACTAAACCGTCAGCTCTGTTGTTACCAATAGACAAACCGGAGTCAAATTGATGACTGCGAATATGTGTAACAAAATAAGGGCTCGTTCTTTGATTTAATAAATGCAACAGCTGTAGTAACAATTGATATAATATAGCATTCTTTACCTCACGTATCATAGACCGTTCCAGCCGTCTAACGGTACCAACTACGTACAAGGAATTGGATATGACATTAAGAGGCTGATCCTGCCAGTTTTGAAAAACCCAAACTACTGCCTTTAACTCTAAGGTTTGCAAAGAGCCTTGTGGAGAACCCTTGAGCAACTGAGAATGCCATTGCCCATTGATGCACCAAGTAACAGCAGCTCGTTTGGATTTGTTGCCTGCATCAGTAAAAACTGTGAGTCCTGCAACAGGAGTTTCTGATTGTTGAGGAAATTCCTCAAATTCCTGATTCTGTAATAATGGCAAAAGCTTTATAGACGGGTAAACGTTAGTAACCTGTCCGGAATAACCCGCAAAAGCATACTGCAATATGTCAGAAGAGGACAAAAGCCAATCTAGGTACTGCTTG
>VFFE01008326.1:0-21692 GCA_008921705.1 Burhinus oedicnemus
CCCGGTCCTCCTCAACTGAGGGAAAATCTTCCTCTCTCCAGACCTTCCCCCTTGCCTCCAGGGTCTGGGATTCATGAGGGACAGCTTCAGCAGTGAAGACGGAAGAAAAGAAGGCATTCAGTAACTTCGCCTTCTCTGTGTCTTCCACCACTAGGGCACCCATCTCATTCATCAGTGGGCCTACATTTTCCCTAGTCTTCCTTTTTCTGTTGATATACTGAAAGAACCTCTTCTTATTATCTTTAACCACAGTGGCCAAGCTGAGTTCTGCTTGGGCTTTGGCCCTTCTAATTTTCCCCCTGCATAGCTTCACTACATCTTGGTATTCCTCATAAGTTGCCAACCTCCTTTTCCAAAGAATGTAAACTTTCCTTTTGTTCCCGAGATCCAGCCAAAGCTCTCTATTTAGCCAGGCTGGTCTTCTTCCCCGTCGGCTCGTTTTTCGGGACATGGGGATGGCCTTCTCCTGTGCTTTTAAGAGTTCCTGCTTGAAGTATGACCAGCCTTCCTGGGCACCTTTGCCCTTCAGGACTGTCTCCCAAGGGACGCTCCCAACCATGCTCCTAAATAGGCTAAAGTCTGCCCTTCGGAAGTCCAAGGTGGCTGTTCTGCTGGCTCCCTGCCTTGCTTCTCCAAGAATTGAAAACTCTACCCAAGACGACCTCCAACCTTTACATCCCCCACAAGACCTTCTCTGTTAACAAACAGTAGGTCCAGTAGGGCACTTTCCCTAGTTGGCTCAATGGACTGCTAAAACCTACACTTATAGCAATGGGTGGTGGGGCCTTCAAACATTGGGACACACATTTAGCAAAAGGTACCTGGTTAGTTAACACCAGGGGATCTGCCAATTGAGCTGGCCCTGCCCAATCAAAACTTCCACGTACTGTAGAAGGGGATAAAGTCCCTGTAGTGCACATGAAGAATATGCTAGGGAAGACAGTCTGGGTTAGTCCTGCCTCAGGCAAGGGTAAACCCATCCGCAGGATTGCTTTTGCTCAAGGACCTGGGTGTACTTGGTGGGTGATGCAGAAGGATGGGGAGGTCCAATGTGTACCTCATGGGGATTTTGATTTTGGGTGAGAATAGCCAATAAATCAAATTGTATGATGTTAATTGCTAAATAACCCCACCACTGTATGTCATCACTACTACAATTGCTATATGCCATATCAATGGTACTACAGTAAGAATCACCCAAACTAATGACAGATGGACTTTGATGAAAGGGCAGCGGTGATGGATCTACAACTGGCTTCAGAAACAGGCACCCAGCAACTTCCTCGAGATCGACATCTTCAACCCATGGACCATGGGCATGGGCCACGCCAGATACACTAGCCACAAACTCCGAATACAGCATGCAACAGTCCAGCACCACACAGCATCTCACCTGCCCTGAGAGACTGTTCTAACAGATGGAGCCCAAAGTCATGGATTAAATGAACTCAGTGGACATTTTAGAGGGATGGCCCATAGACTAAGGGAGTGATATCTGTATGTATATATGTGTACATATACATATATCAAAGACAGGGGAAAGTGGCGGTGATTAATTGGAAAGTGTAAGACTTGAGCATGACATAGATGGTATAGAATAAGGGGTGGCTTATGTGCTGGTTCCAGTGGGGATAGGGTTAATTTTCACAAGAAGCTGGGACGGGACACAGCCAGAACAGCTGACCCAAGCTGACCAAGGGGATATTCGATACCATGTGACATCATGCTCAGTATATAGCTGGGGGAGCTGGCTGGGGGGCAGTAATCGCTGCTTGGGAGCAGGCTGCGCATTTCGTGTTCTGGTCGGTGAGCAGTTACATTGTGCATTAATTGTTTTTGTATATTCTTTTATCAGTATTATTGCTGTTGTTTTTCCTCTTCCTTTGCTGTTCTGTTAAACCGTCTTTATCCCAACCCGTGAGTTTTACCTTTTTCTTCTGATTCTCCTCCCCATCCCACCATGGAGGGGGGGAGGAGTGAGCAAGCAGCCACGTGGTTCTTTGTTGCTAGCTGGGGCTAAACCATGAGAGTGCCTTTATTTTTATACCAGATAGTCTTGCTCCACTAATTCTCACCGTCACAATAATTATCCAGAAAGAGGTTACTGTTGTTTCACTCTACCCTATAGTGACATAGCTAAGCAGACAATGATCTGAGAATAACCAATTTATTAGAAGACATGACTTTTATTATCTCTACTCTGATTGTTTGCTTCATTAACCTGTTGATATCAGTCACAGGCTAGACTAAGTTTTTTGTGGTTGCAGGCTGTCTTTTGCTCCCTGGAACTTGAAATATTTCATTGGGGCCCAGAGAAACTACTGCAAAACAAATTACATACAATAGGGCTGTTCACTTAGGGACTTTTATAAACCAAGTACAGAAAAGAAGTTCCAGAATCAATTTTTAAGGCAACTTCTAGAAGCAACCTGTTTCTGAACAAATCCATAAATACAGTTTATTTGTTAGGGCTATTACTAATATCCAGTATTGCCTTGAGCCCCAAATTAGATTTCGTGTCCTACAATGCTAGGTATACCTAAGAGTGCTCTGTTAAACCTGACTACAATGCCAGTGCACAGAAGTAGGAGTTAGCAATCTGAGCAGAGACACAAGACAAGAAAGAGAAGATAGATGTGATTTCTCTGAAGCTACACAACAGATCCAGGATTTCTAATTCAGCTTTTCTGATCCCAAGACCAATATATCTACCAACTCCAGTGACTGAATAGACTGTAATCTAAACAAAAGTTTCTTTTCTCTCTATCAAATATGTTTGCTAATTTTACAGTAACACAAAAAAGTTTCACCTTTATGAATTTTAGTAGCAATGATCAGCAATTTTAACTCACATGAAAATCACAATTTGATAATTAAGATATAATACAAGGGAAACAGTTTGCTGAAAAGGTCCTGAAGATTCATCACCATAAGCTTCTGAAAAGCTCTGTGACTTGGCATTTTTCTCAACAGATCTGTGTATTCTTCATAAATCACAGCAATCTGAGTAACTGCTAATCAAACGTGTACTTAAGACAAAATATCTACTGTAGCTTTTCAGATTATTTTTTCAACAGCAATATAAAGTTTTAAGCCAAGGGCATACTGAGAACTCTTACACATCAGTTTGAGGGCAGCGAAAGAATGGGATTGAAACAACTGTAATTAGGAAGGAAGTATCACGTGGGGAGAGCAAGGAAAGAGTGAAGGAAAAGACAGATGAAAAAAATCAAATTATTTTCACTGGCAAGGACAACCCAGTGATGAAAGGCAGGCAAACACAGATTATGCATGACTACAGCATGATACTTTGCCTCCAAAGAAGCATTCCATGATTAAGGAAAACACACTAGTATATGAGAGGTAAACTAAGTTAGGATTTATGCTAAATCCTTTGAAATATTAACAAATGTTATTACTATGTTGGTAAGCAAGTGCCTCTAGGACATACACAAAAATTTAAATAAATGACAAAGGTTCTAAGTTCACTGAAGCAATGACATGTGCACAAATGCACATGCATATATTCAATATTAATATCACTCAGAATTTCCTGGGTTTGTGTTGCTTCATAGGAATGAAAGCTATCGGATTATGAAAGGAAGAAATCTTATAAGCATATCACACTGTCCAAATAAAGCAGATGTACTGGTTCTCTTTTTAATGGTTTTCTGACAGGCCCATGCTTATCCTTGGATAGTGACAATTACTTTCTCAAAAGGGATGGTATCTTTTTTTTGTTTATTTAGTTTTTTTAATAGCAAGCCAACCATCATTCCTTACTTAAACATTTATTATACATTCCTTTTTATTGCATTTGGGTTTCCAGATCTTTTGTATATTTCAAAGATGAAAATTCTCTGCTTAATGTAGAAACATGTTTTTAAACTGAAAATGGAATTCCTCATCTGGAGAAAAACAACGTCGGCTTTTACAGGTTCCTGGACTCATCTACCAGAGTAGTATCAATAACAATAGGGATTGTAGAAAGGGTGCTCACAGGTACCATACCATCACTTTGAGAAAAAGGAGTTATTGCTTTCCTTGGATTAAGATGGACTTCCCTCCTGTACAAGTAGACCAGAATAAAACCTCATAGGGCACTGAGTTTCTTTAGTAAAAATTTCAACTTTTGTATTCCAACAAGAAACCATAGTTTTCTTTTACATTGAATATTTTTCCCACTAGCTTTACTTTAAGCCTGCACATGTTGAAATATCTGTAATTTGATGCACTACACAGCAGAAAAGTGAAAGCAAATGTGGCTTAAAAGACAAAAATGCATCTGAAGACTACCAACAATTTTTTTCTAGGAGTTCTAAACACTGAAGAATCACTACATAGTCTACTCCTTTAAATTCTTTCATGAAAAACTGTAACAGAAGAACAGCTTTAAAGAAGAGAAACGTAATGAAACCTAACAAGTGAATACCTAGAAAGCATTAACAGCATTCACTATGATAGCTTAAATCTCCCTCCTTTCCTCAATAAGTTAAAAGAAAATTCATAGGCAACAAAGTGTTATAACAATATTGTCTTGTCTTTTTACATTATAAGGATGGATACAGAACATATTTTTGTAAACTATTTTTAAATAAAAACAGTAGTGAGCACTGAGTCAAGATACAACCAGTAGGAATCAAATACTCTTAAGCTGCTTGACTGGCCGAATAGTTGCCATTGGTCATACTTACTTTTGAAAGGTGATGTTCAGATGAAAATCCCAAGCCATAGACTGTATTTGCCCTGCTGTCTGCCCATTGGCCAAACTTCTGGGATGTTTTAGTAAATGTCATGTTGGGGGTTATAGTGCTATTTATTATTGCCTGAAAAAAAAGTAATAGTTGTAAAAAAGGGGTTCTGTGGTTTTGATTTTTTTTAAAAGACTACTCAATAATTGAAAATGTCAGTTTTACAGACAAGTATCTGTGTACACTGAATGAGACAAACTTGCAACTAGGGAACAGTTTTCTTCTAATTCAATCACAGCTAAAATTATGAAAGCATATATTGGCATATATTCTTTAAAAGGAGCAAAAGGGTGGGGGCACCTGTTAGCAATTGCAAGCAGTCATTTAATAGTTAGCAAGTCTAAAAAAAGGTCCTTTAAAGCATCCACATAGGCTAATGAGATCAGAATAGAAGAACTAGTGAAGTATTTTTTTCTCTCTCAAGTGTATTTCTTTGTCCCCTAAAGCAATGCCTCTCAAGATCCACTGTAAGCTCCACGGTTGCATTCCTCCCATTGCATATGCAATCCTCACTGGAAAACATGCAATAAAACAAGCACAATTTATTTTTAAGTTTCTGTATTGCAAAAATCTGTTTTTCCAGTGACAGGGTCATACACCAACTACAGAAGAAGAGCTACTCTTAGACTAGATTTTTCTTCTCTAGTTCTTGTTATGTACAGGATGGAAGAAGCACATCTTCCAGCATACGGCTTTTGCTAATGTAAACAAAAAACTACAACTATTTAATTATATGCTGATTCCACTAAAACCAACTAAAGTTTTACCATGGATTTCAACATTATTTTCATCACATTCAAGTTTGTCTAATATGTTCTAAATCTGTGATGTGGAGCTATCCAGTTGATTTAAAGTATGTCAGGAAAGTCTTAAAATGACACCACTGGGTTCCATTTAACTAAAAAATTGATGGCTATTACAGTTTATAACCAGCCAATGTGAACAAGAAAGACTCACCATAAAACCAGATATGTGTATTGGAAGTGAAATGCAGGCATGCTTTCTCATCTGTCTGGTGGTGCTAAGAGTTTCAGCCACATTTGTTAAATAATTCACAGCCTTTTTCATAAAACACTGGTTAGTAGGTGCTTTGTAACACCCATGTGAAAGAGAATGTCCTTAAAACTTCCCAGAAAATAGCATACACTGTGAGCAGAACAGTTCAGGAAGAATCTTTCTTACATGCCAGTTATCATGCTCCAAAGGTTATTGTCAATATGGGTCCTACTGTCTCACACTACAGAGTTGAAAACCTTTTGAACATCAGTGTGTATGTGCTTTGTTCTGCTCCCATGAAACCATAACCTCTGCCTTACCCCCAGCAGTTCAAAGCCAGTGATTACTGTAGAATCCTAGAGCAGCAACAGAATTCACAGGGTCCAAACCAACTTCTCTGTTGGAGATAAAGAAATCTTAATTTTATTCTTTGAGTAGCAGGAACTGGACTGGTGCACAGAGAATAACAATATTTTCTCAGGATGATGACAGTGAGAAACTTCAACATCCAAGAGACCAAGTATTGCTCTCCCAAGCCCGAGATCTCCTAGAAGTCAAATCCAGCCTATACTACTTGTGTGAGATGGCCTTCTGGATGGATATTAAAGTGAGTGGTTATGTTTACTTAGCATCCTTTGCTTCTGCTGAGATTTAGGTAGCACTGGAGCACAGCTACCATCAACATTAAATATTCTCTGAATTCTACAGGGCAAGCCTGAAAAATTTACAGCTGAGGGGCCAGCTAAGCCCACAAACAGCTTCCATGTGCGTATGCTGATTCTCAGATGAAGTGGGGGAGAGGAGTATTGCAAGAAAGTTCAGAAGAACACATTGTATCACAACATGTAGAAAGGCAAGCAAAGATACTGCAGCACAGATGAATTTAACAAAACTGGCATCTTCTACAGTGGCTTTGGCAGCTCCACTATGCTCGCATTAAATTGGAAGAGCAAATCTCGATGTAGCTGAGGATATCAAACAGGCAGTTCTCTCTGATAACCTTTGCCTCAAAATGCAATTTTTGGCTACCATTGTGAACAACAACTGGAAAATTTTGGAATGTCTGAAAGCTTACATTTGAATCAACAAGCCTCATTGAATCAACAAGCCTCATCAGGTCAAGGACAAGATTTGTTGTGTGACTAGAGACTGGAGAACCATCTCCAGCATTAATTGTCCACAAAATTTCTCCTCAGATTTTAATATAGGAGAAGCTGGTCAGTGAAGTCACTGGTAATTCAGTCATCCTCCTTTCTTTAGGCATATGGTTGGGGGTCCAAATAAAGCCAGCAGGCTTGCACTTGCACCAAGGCCTCCAACTGACCTCATGGGAAACAACTGTCTATGCCATGTAGGACAGAAGAGATAACATGAGATAGCGGAGGTGGACTTCTTAGAAAGGAGGTGTTCTGGAGCTCTGTTTTTCTTGTATGCTTCTTGTCTTCTTGTGTACCGTTAGTGTTTGGAATCCCTACTTTTGAAATAACCTGATGGAAGCCCAGAACAGAGCTGTGCAAGTTCACTTAATGCTCAATCTCTCTTGGTGTGGAAGCCATCAACAGTAACATGTTTGAAATTAATTATCCTGGGGACAGTGTAGAAAAGAGTCTTCCTCCCAACTCAAGCTCTAGCTATGTTGTCTCCTTGCTTAAGCCCTAGTTCTATCCATTGCTTGATTAATTTCAACTTGTATCACAGAACTGAAAGTGCAGGTAATTTTGTCACAGATTGCAGGAGATGAGCCGAGAAATTTTTTACCCCAAAAATGAGGAGGCAACGTTGAGACCTCTAATTAAGACCAAGACTACTGTTAACGGTCAGGCGGGAAAAGCCCCGCAAGTTACCATCTAAACAGTACCATATTCGGCAACTGAATTATCAAAAATCCAGGAAAAATATACTAGACTAGCTCAAGAAACCGAGACTGAATATGTATGAAGGGTATCACTGACCAGTGGAGACCGGGTTTTATTGTCAGAAGATGAGGCACAGGGGTATTAGGGGCCCAGGGTATTTTTGACCACCAACAACCTGAGAGAACCGTGGTCCTTAACCCAATGAATTGCATATTGGGCAGAGGGGTTAGATCCCATGGAACGAGGGGACCCAATGTGTATTGAGACCCCAACTATAAACCACTTAACCAAAAGTCTGCAAAAGACTGCCTATCTCCAGTTGATGCATGACAGGCATTTAGTACCTCAGCAACCCTCCCCAATGCTATTAAATGCCAACCCTGACAGAATGACTCCCCTGATCTGGGGCTTGCCTGACCATTTGTGGGACACATTAACGCAGAGGGGAGGAAGGTGTGGGAGGAAGACGGAATCAGCAGGGGGGAGCTGTGACCTGGGGGAAAGTGGCACAAGAGTTGATGAATTATGGCCGAAGGATGGGCCTCACAGGGGGAACAGGTAAATCTAAACTCACTGTGGGTAGAGTAGAACAATGGGAGGATCGCCCCCCCCCCCCCCCCCCCCCCCCCCCCCCCCCCCCCCCCCCCGAAATCCAGGGGCAAAGAGGAATCTGTTGTGGGCTGAAGGAATTGAGAAGAGGGTTCCCCAGGGTGTAATGGATAGCCTACCCACTGAAGCCCTAGAGAAGCTTATTCGAGCATGGAAAGGCCAGAGGAGATTACCCCTCAGGACGGAGCAACCCTCACGGGGGAAAGGCAGGAGATGGTGGTAACTGTCCCTCTAACACCTACTGCCCCTGAAAAGGACTTGATTGATCTCAGGTCAGGAAACTGGACGTGCTGTCCCCAATAAGTGAGCCAGGGGATGGCCTGTGGGTACACCTAAGAGTGTCACCTTACTATTATTGGGGTAATGTAACCCCAGTCACATTTTTAGTGGACACCAGCACTCAGGTCTCAGCACTCTGAGCAAATGTTGCTGATCGCAATGGCATAGTTGCCGATAAAAAACAGATTTGGGTTACAGACGGTTTTGGAAACTCTAAGCCACAGCCAACGGCTCAGGTTAAATGCTGGTTACTTGGAAATGAAACTGCAGTGAAGGCTATCAAGATTTTGGGAACTTTCCCCATGAATATCTTGGGACTCGACCTATTAAAGGGACGAGTCTGGGTGGATTCGAAAGGAAGGGAATGGAAATTTGGGCTCCCTATTGCCTCTATGAGACTTTTACAGCAAGCACTGCACTATTGGGATGGTACCCTGAAGACTCCCATCAACATATATGCATGAACTGCCAGTGATGCTCACAGGAAGGACCATCGGATCCACACTAGATGGATCATCCCATCTTTTTAATTATTCTCTGTTTTGTATGTATTTTACAGGTTGTCAGAAGCCCACCATGGGACTTATGTTTTCGATTGTTGAGTGGACTATTCCTTGCATTGCTTGTCTGATTTTATTAGGTCTGGTTTTGTACTTTACTGGAGAAAGATGGTGTGGAAGAAGTTTGTATTCTCATGTTGTGTATGTATAATCCTGGCTCGGTCCGTCCAGAATTTAAATACCCCACCTGATGTAGTATGGGATTTGATACGAGGATTTATGGCTTTTGGAATCATACAGACCAGGGCATGTGTGTCGGCCTACCATTTTTGGTGTCTCAAGGGTTCAAATTTGCCATTATAATGGCCAATATTTCTAAACTTTTATACAAAAGGATTGTTCAATACAACATATCGTGTGACACACGCAATTGTTCTCTTGTGCCTGGGAATGGTCCTTATTCTGGACTGACTGGCATGAGCCAGGTGTATACTATTTACTGCCTCAAGGTCAGGAAAACGGAGCCAATTGGGAAAAGTTAGCCAATGATGCCTGTTGGAAGTTCAGTGACAGGTGGAACATTGCGCATGATTGTGTGTTCAGGGAACTGAACTTACAAGTCCAACAGGTATCGAAAATGGCTTTACAGAACAGGTTGGCTTTGGATATGTTGCTGTTAAAGGAACATGGAATGTGTGGAATGTGAAACCTAACAGTCGGAGAGTGTTGTGTCACCATACACAATGCTACTACCACCATAGAGGAAGCGCGAAAGAAGATGAAGGAAGTCACCAACAAGACTGGAGAGCTATTTCAAGCAATGCAGCCGGCAGATTGGTTTGATGGACTTAGCCCCAGATCACGGATTGCATCGCTGTTGAAGTCTCTTGGACTCACGGGGTGGGGTAAAAGGCTTGTAAATACTGCCCTTATGATATCGTGTGGATTTTTGTTTTTAATGCTGGGCCTTGCAGCAGTTAGATGTATGATCTCTTGCTTCTGTCTTCTCTTTCCTCTGTACCTGTTCACTATGTTCAGATCACAACGGTCCAAGAAGAACTTGGAGTGTTTGAGCCAGAGTGGTGCAGGAGACGACTTGTAACTCCCTGAAACAAAGATTGAGAGAAGCAGCCTGAGGAGAGATAAGGGGAGGGGGAGGAGGCCTTTCTGAGGAATGTCTCAAACACTCGAAAGTACCTTGAAATGAAGCTATAGCTGCGGGGTGGATAATGTGGAGTCTGGATAATGCAGGCCTTGTGCTCAAAGAACTGATAAGGCTAACACTTGCTTATCTCTTGTGTGACTCAGGCAGAAGAAAACTTGTCTGAATAACACAGGATGCATCTGGGGGAGGAAGCCTCGTGAAGACAGGACTTTCTGCTCAACTTGTGAAGCTTGTTAGTTCACTGTTTTTGGGGCCATCGTGTCCAGTTCAAGAAGGACAGGGAACTGCTGGAGAGGGTACAGCAGAGGGCTACAAAGATGATTAGGGGACTGGAACATCTTTCTTATGAGGAAAGGCTGAGGGACTTGGGTCTTTTTAGTCTGGAGAAGAGAAGACTGAGGGAGGATCTCATCAATGCTTATAAATACTTAAAGGGAGGGTGCCGGGAGGATGGGACCAGTCTTTTTTCGGTGGTGCCCAGTGATAGGACAAGAGGTAACGGGCACAAACTTGAACATAGGAAGTTCCACCTGAACATGAGGAGGAACTTCTTTACTTTGAGGATGGCAGAGCACTGGAACAGGCTGCCCAGAGAGGTGGTGGAGTCTCCGACTCTGGAGATATTCAAAACCCGCCTGGACGCCATCCTGTGCAACCTGCTCTAGGTGACCCTGCTGTGGCAGAGGGGTTGGACTAGATGATCTCCAGAGGTCCCTTCCAACCCCTGCGATTCTGTGATTCTGTGTCCGATGAAAGACCTTTGCCTCATTATCTGTGAAATGCATATTGAAGTTGACACCTCTGCATATGCTAATGAAGATTATAGAGATCATGCTAAACATATATGACTATAGCACTCGTCTCTCCACTCAAATCATGCTACACATCACCTGGGGGGGGGAGAAACCTGAGACGAAACTGCCACCATAGCAGTCATATCGATACAGTGAACATAAAAGGGGAAAATAAGTGCCACTGGTGGGGATCCACAGAGGAGCACTCCTATGAACCAGAACCACCCCACCCCCACCCCCGTTGGCTGGACCAACGCTGGAACCAGGACCAGTGATCTCTTTATCTCTCTCTCTCTCTTTCTCTCTCTCTATCCCTCTGTTTCTCTTTTCTCTTAGAGTTGCTAAGTAACGCAAGGCGTACCTTACCGCTTGCCATAATTTGTTATATACCTAACCAATTATCGTGGACCTAGTTAAGACATATATTAATCACTGTGGGAATCTAATAAATGTTTGTATACGGACCTTGAGAGTTGTCTCACCTTAGTCCATGCTGCTGGGGATTTGCGAATCTGAATCACACACACCCCCCTCTTCTGAGTGGGTCTGAGTGGGGCGTGACACAGATGTAACTTCCTCAGTGCAGGAGAGGACTCTGAGGACAGGGATTTATGACCTCCAAGCAACAGGCAGGTTTAAAGCCTGCAGGACTGGTATTGCAGTAACAGTGGCAAATTAACCCATCTTAAAACATTGGAGAAACCAACCAGTTTTCAGCTGAGACTGCTCACTGCTTCAGCTGACCACCTGGGATGGCTGTACAAGAGAGAATCCAGAACAGGCTGCCTGGATCAATTGTTCACCCAACGTATTATGGACTTGTCTAGCTGCATGCTGGACATTTTGTCCAGAAGGATACTATAAGGGACAGTATCAAAAGCTTTGCTAAAATAAAATAAAAAACCCAACACATCTACTGGCTTCCCTTGGTCAACCAGATGGGTGACCTTGTCATAAAAGGAAATTAAGTTGGTTAAGCAGGACTTTTTCCCTGTGAACCCATGCTGGCTATGACCAATGGCTGCATTGTCTCTCAAGTGTTTTTCAATAACTCCCAGAATAACCGTCTCCATAATTTTACCAGGCACTGAAGTGAGGCTGACAGGCCTGTAATTACCAGGGTCTTCCTCCTTACCCTTCTTGAAAATTGGGACAACATTTGCCAGCTTCCAGTCGACTGGGACCTCTGCAGATTCCCAAGATCACTGAAAAATAATGGAGAGAGGTCCCGCAATAACATCGGCCAGCTCTTTCAGTACCCTGGGATGAATCCCATCAGGCCCCATAGATTTATGCGCATCCAGCTGGAGCAGCAAGTCTCAAACAACTTCAGGTTCGGCTGGGAGTTTATCATTCCCCCATTCATGGTCTTCCAACACAGGGCTCCAGGGGTCCCAGGGCCCATCATGGGTGTTAAAGACAGAGGCGAAGAAAGCATTAAACATCTCCGCTTTATCTATGTCCCTATTTGTGAGGTGACCGACCTCATCAAGCAACAGACCAATGTTATCACTGATCCTCCTTTTGCTGTTGACATATTTTAAAAAGCCATTTTTGTTGGCCTTCACAGTGCTGGCTAGCTTGAACTCTAATCAAGCTTTGGCTGCACAAATTTTCTCCCTACAGTGGCGAACAGCATCTCTGTAGTCCTCCCATGTCACCTGTCCTTGCCTCCAATGTCCATACACTTTCCTTTTCCACCTAAGTTCTAGAAGGAGATCCCTGCTCAGCCAAGCCAGCCCTCTGCCCTGCTTGCTTGACTTCTGACACTTTGGAATTGCCTGCTCCTGCACTCTTAAGAGATGGCTCTTAAAAAGTGACCAGCATTCACAGACCCCAATACCTTCAAAAGCAGATTCCCAGGGGACCTTATCAACTAGCTCCTTCAGCAGCTGGAAGTCTGCTCTCCCCATATCCAGGGTCAAAGTTTTGCTGGCAGTTTTTCTCCTATTGCAAACGATTTGAAACTCAACTACTGACCAAGACAACCACCAATCACTTCACCCACGAGTCCCTCTCTGTTTACAAACAAGACCTGTGCTTATAGGCCTTACTTAAAACCTATATTAGCATTAAACAGATTATCACTTTAATGTTTGACTAGTTTATTTTACAACAGTCATTAAAATGTAAAGATTATATATTGCAATAACACTGATGGGAGACTTGACTCAGAAAAATTATATACAAGGCTCATGGAACCTATAGACTGGAAAACCACTCTTTTCCAGAGTCTTCTCTTGTTTTAGATGAGCACAAATTATTGGTTTTTTTCCCAGTCTTGCATCTGTGAAAACATTATCAGAGAGTTAACTAGTTCTGCAGGAACCATGCTTTCTTTTCTCAGTGACTGCCAGAGATTGAATGGAAAAGACAGCAGGATTCTTAGTGCCTGTCTGCAATGTTACTGGAGAAATAATGGAGGCTTCCTTCCACCACCTAGGAGAAAGAAGTACTAAAACACATTTTTCCAAGGAGATATGAAATGACTATATAATAAATCAGAACCAAAAGCCTTAGCAACAACTGCTCAATGATGTCATGTCATATTGCATAAGAGATTTTATTTTTCAGGTTTGCTCTTGATTCCTAGAGCGGTAGGAGAAAAAGGTTGCATAAAAGATATTTACTCAAGAGGTCTCAGAAACCAGCCTCAAGTTCTATCTGATTATTTGCATCAGCATCTCCTTGACATGGGTGACAGGGATCCAGATACTGTATGTGACTATAAAATGTGGCCTGTACACTGAACACTTTATGGTCCTAGAGCATTTTCTGGAGTCAAGTTAGAGGAAGATGCATCATTTCTTGTGTCAGGTATTTTAAGAGGAGATAGAAAACAACATTACACAGAACGTGGAAAGAATAAGCAGAACTTGTTTCTATAGGATCTATCTCAGCTGAATCTGGCTCATAGACCTACTGATATGGAATACGGGGAAAAAAAACCCCAACCCTCTCTCAAAATAGACCAAAGATCTCCACAAGCAAATTCAAGTGGGAATATGCGATGTATGGCAGCATCTCTCAGAGGTGAGTGAAGATCACATCTTAAAAATATCCTTTTGTTTTCAAGAAGAAAGATTTAATGATGTTCAGACAATCAGTACAGAAGTTAGATTTTATCCAGGAATCCTACTGGAACCTACTGACCTAAAGAGGGGGAAAGGTGTGGGGTAGAAATGGGATTATCACTCAAATTTCAAGTGTATCTCTCTCAAATTTTCCTTACTGCAGTCTAAGTGGACATACGCATGAGTTGCCATCACTTACTGTCTTACTGCTCAGCACCTGAGCCACTGTAACTGAGCAGCCACATGCACGTCGTTCTCTCCGACGTACAAACCCACAAGGTGCTGTAAACCCCACCAGCACAGAGGTTTACAAGTAAACCTAGTTGGGGCATGAGAGCTGCAAAACCAATATGGTTCAACAAGCGTTTTTGGCAGCTGGAAACATGTAATTTTGAGACATTTTCAATGTAAAATTTGTTTTAAAAGAAAAACACAAAATCATCTTTATTCAATTTCATTTCAAAACTCAAAACCAGAGAATTAAATTGCATAGCTTTTTCTCCTTTGCAAATTTAACGCTTCTATCTGACCAATTGACAATGTAAGGCATTGCAAGCTCAGATGCCAGTAGTGTTACTGACGCTCAACTGTATGCCATACAGCAGAGAGACTCTGGATGCACTCTGAACTTAAGAATGCTTTATATTTATATTTAGCCCTTTTTACATACTACATTATGTATGTGCAGACATGTTAAAAAAGATGGGGCTATAATTAAAAATAAAAAAATTCTCTGGTAATTATGCTGAAAACCTCTTAAAAATTCTTCTATGGGTCCCCCTGCTATTCACCTGGATATGTTTCAGAGCAATGTTGTGATGCCTAAAACAATGGCTCTTTCTTAATCATGATTGGGATCCTAGATCTTAGTCAGACATATAATGCTTGGATGAAAATGTTATTAGTATTGCAGCAATCACAGAGATTGCATTATCAATAGTGATAGATTGCATTATCAATATACCTTGCCAATAGTACTGCAAATGCAAAGGAAATGCTGCAATAGACAAAAGAGCAAATAAACAGATGAACAACTGCTTGACAGTGCAACTCAGCAGCCACTTTTCAAGAGTTGCAGCTTTGGACAAAGGCAGAGGAACCCCAGTGGATATCAGAATAAGGATTTTGTAAACTGTGTAGATCAATTAAGATGCTACAGATTACAACTAGTAGCCTTGATTTCATACAGCATCTAGTCCCAATCCCAAAGCCTTTTATAAACAGTCACACAAAAGATATTTTAATTATTTGACAGAATAAAATCATTTGAAGGAGTGCTGAGAAGGTAAGAAACAGTTAAACTTGGAAAAATTTTAGTACGCTTTGATACCAGTCTCAATCACCTAAAGCAGCATCATATAGGGATCTTTGACAGAAAAGTCCTATATACTTCTGTATGATAGAAGCTCTCCTTCCTCATTTAAAACAGCAGTACTCTGGATTTTAAAAAGAACAAAAAAGAAAAAAAGCAGAGTAATGTTTTCCAGCTTTCAATAAATAGCCAAGAAATCTCTGTGAATACTGCTATGCTCTAACAGAGCTGGTCAACGGCTCGATGTCCAAGTGGAGACCAGTGATGAGTGGCATTCCTCAGGGGTCGGTATTGGGACTGGCACTGTTTAACATCTTTGTCAGGGACATGGACAGTGGGATTGAGTGCACCCTCAACAGGTTTGCAGATGACACCAAGCTGTGTGGTGCGGTCGACATGCTGGAGGGAAGGGATGCCATCCAGAGGCACCTGGACAGGCTGGAGAGGTGGGCCCGTGCAAACATCATGAAGTTCAAC
The DNA here is from genome assembly GCA_008921705.1 of Burhinus oedicnemus. Taxonomy (NCBI): domain Eukaryota; kingdom Metazoa; phylum Chordata; class Aves; order Charadriiformes; family Burhinidae; genus Burhinus; species Burhinus oedicnemus. The sequence continues at coordinate 15,814 of VFFE01008326.1, forward strand.
AAGGCCAAGTGCAAGGTCAATCCCCAAGCACAAATACAGGCTGGGTGGAGAATGGATTGAGAGCAGCCCTGAGGAGAGGGACTTGGGGGTGCTGGTTGATGAGAAGCTCGACATGAGCCGGCAATGTGCACTTGCAGCCCAGAAGGCCAACCGCATCCTGGGCTGCATCAAAAGAAGCGTGGCCAGCAGGTTGAGGGAGGTGATTCTGCCCCTCTACTCCGCTCTCATGAGACCCCACCTGGAATACTATGTCCAACTCTGGAGCTCCCAACATAAGGACAAGGACCTGTTAGAGCAGGTCCAAAGGGCCACAAAGATGATCAGAGGGCTAGAGCACCTCTGCTATGAAGGCAGGCTGAGAGAGTTGGGGTTGTTCAGCCTGGAGAAGAGAAGGCTCCAGGGAGACCTTATAGCAGCCTTCCAGTATCTGAAGGGGGCCTACAAGAAAGATGGAGAGGGACTTTTTACAAGGACATGTCGTGATAGGACGAGGGGTAATGGCTTCAAACTGGAAGAGGGTAGATTTAGATTAGATATTAGGAAGAAATTTTTCACTATGAGGGTGGTGAGGCCCTGGAACAGGTTTCCCAGGGAAGTTGTGGAGGCCCCATCCCTGGAAGTGTTCAAGGCCAGGTTGGATGGGGCTTTGAGCAACCAGGTCTGGTGGGAGGTGTCCCTGCCCATGGCAAGGGGGTTGGAACTAGATGATCTTTAAGGTCCCTTCCAACCCAAACCATTCTGATTCTATGATTTTAGTTCCAACCATCGTGAACTGACACATCTCCATAACTTGCAAATTAAAGTCTCTTGAAAGGATTATAGCTTTTGATTACACTCTGTGTATCTTTAATGCCCTTATTGCAGTGATTTCTGACATGCTATTTGTAAAGTTACTGTTTTTATACCCACTTGGGGTAGAACCTAAGGAACAGTCAAATATTTTCTCCAAGTCTTCCAAATTAATTTCTTAGACAAGGTTTCTTACAATAGCAGCTCAACCCATTATCTTTCCTAATTTAAAAAAAAAACACAAAACAAAACCCAAAAACACCTAAACCTAACCCAACTGTGTTTTGATAAAAGCTTTTTTAGGAGGGAATCACCACATTCTCTACAGCAAAAATTGGAAGATTATGTAACAGAGAAGGCTTTACTAAGTGATTACAGGCACTAAACAGATATCCTTCATAATGCTGAAGCCAATGATATTGATAACATCATTGAATGCAGAGATAAAATCAGGTTATTGTAACCCTATTTGTACTTTTTAGTGCATCTCACAGGGAATGCCTTTTTGGATTGCTCAAAATATTAACTAAGTAACAGGTCATTGCTTAAATTCAGCAATAGATTTATCAAAGTAAATATGAATGCATGGAAAATAGTATTTTCCAATAAACACTTAAAATGTAATGAAGCAATGTAACCATTTTAATGCATCAGTAATCTGTTACTCAGATAATGACAAAAGCATCTGATAAGTTACATGAAGGACATCAGACTGGAAAATAAATACAAAATTCAATCAGCACGCAAGTTCTCCGAAATAAAGCTTACCTTTGAGCCATCCAAACTGATTATCCTGTAGACATTTCTTGTGCTGTCATAGAAGTAGGACACAGTAACAGCATGCTTGCTGGTGGAAACCCAGTTTTTCTTAGTGTTTGGGTCAATCTGGAAGACATGAGCTCGGGTGCTGAAGATGGGTTGTTCCCTGAAGGACAGAGAGTAAAGGTCATGAATCTGATTTGTACATAATATTGATGCACACAAGTTATCTGCCAGTTGTGCCCACTGGGATGTACACATTTCACTTTGCATGATAAATTTTTCCTAAGAATTTCTGTATGTGTTGCTGCATAGAGCAGATAAGTGCATTAATATACATATGCAAGCAAAATGCAAGCCTTCTAAAGCAAAAATCAGCACCCAGCTATAGAGTCAGATAAAGACAGCCATCTCTAAATATAGATTCAGGCCTGTCCCATCACCTCCCCAGCCCTCATCCTCCTTCTATTCCTTTAAAATAACCGGCATGAATATATGTGTAATTTCATCTCATTACACTGCACACTGCAGAATGTGTACTACTTCAAACCCCCATCTTCTCAAAACTCTTTTAATACTCTGATTATTCTAATCATTTTTAGGCCATAATCTGAAACTGAACAGGCTGATTCAATGCAATTATTCTAAAGCTAACATTAATTAGGGTCAGGAACATGTGTTGTGAAACCTTCACTCTTTAGAGCTTCACATCTAAACGTTTTCATAGCAACACTAAATATGTATAACATACATGGTTCAAAGTTAACTGCTTAGCAAATAAAATTATATAAGGTAAAAAAAATACTGTACTTTAGAATTTACAACTTATTTTTCCCCATGATCATTATCAAGACATATAGTATTGCACAGAAACATAAAAATATTTTAGTATCACTAACATGGTTGTCATTTTAAATTTAGCTACATTTTACTGACAGATAGATTGCTGTATTCTTCAGGGAATGTTGCCATCAAATCCCAAAGATATTAAGTACCAGAATTTTAAGCTGAGTTTAACTTTGTAGGTTTTTGAACTCTCTTTTTTTCTCCCATTTCCAGGATGTGAAGAAACATATCCTTTGTCCTCATCTCCCTTTAAGTAAGAGGTAAGTTCTTAATACATTTTTCTGCCCAAATAAAAGCAAAAGAAAAAAATTAGGATTTTGGGTATTCATAGTCAAAGGGTTTCAATCTGGCCTCATTACAAAGGGGTACATATGAACTCTCAGAAATATCTCTACTGCTTGGCAGCGAGAGCAGCCAAGACCAGTTGCTTTCAGCAGCAGAATTGTATTATTCAGCTAGGAGTTAAGGCTCCTTGAAACCCATCTGCCAGAAGATGAGTTGTTCTCCTATGCTGGATGTTAGAAGTGATACAGAACAGACCGAAGAGAGCACCGTTTCAGTGAAAGCTAAAGGAGCAAGAAGGTAGGCCAGGGGAATCAATGCACATGCTAGTCCTCCATACAAATGTCACTGTACCCTCAGCACCAACTCATCTTCTCCTTCTAAATCACCAAGCTATAGAAGGTTGGTATTTTTTTCCTGATCCCAATCCTTTGCACAAACACAAAGCTTATGCAAAGGTGACCTTTATAGCCCTTTTGTTTAATATAACCTTTACACAAATTCTTTTCGCTCTTTTGAATCTCTACAATTACTTCTTCAGTCATACCTAAACTTTACTTCTTGTCTTCAATATTAGATACATTTTCCATTTACCTCCCAATTAAGCATACCCAAATGTAATTTAATGCATATTACCATAGTGCAACCAGTTCTTTAACTCTGGAAAGTGAAAGAGCCCATCAAAATAAAAGCCTTAGAAGCCTAACAATTATTTGGATGAAGATTGACATTGGAAGGAGAAAATAAAGACTCTGACCACATTAACTAAAAAGACAAGAGAACTGAATCCAAATCATAGATGCGTGGTTAATGAATACACATTTGACCAGAAATGCTATTCAGTTCTATCACAGTACAGTATATCACACAACTGAGGCTTTCAACATACCACAGGTTAGGCTTTTCATATGTAAAAGGTAGGCGAAAACTATACAACTAAAGCAAGTGGGAGTGTCAGTAAAAATCTGATTGTTCAGCCTTGAGTTGCTGCTCTCCTGCACTGTCAGCACAAAAATCTTCTATAGCCCCAGCCTCAATTTGTTTGGCCTGCATATTCCTGCTGATTGCTCAGCAGTGTTTTGCAAAGACAAACCAGAGCACTTTGCAAGGCACATATGTATACAGTTAGGTACAGAACAGCATTAATAAAGCTTACCTGCACTTTTTTTATCACTTCTGATAAACTAGAATTACAGTCTTTTCTTTCCATGTTTTAACTGAAACTACAGCTTTGCTGAATAACAAAGTGCTGTCTACACTCTGTGGCAAGAAACATAGCTCCCTTCGTTAAACTAGTTGGAGAAATCATGATTTTGCCAAATTACTGGGGTAATTAGGAGTTTTTTCCAATAACAATACTAAACTTCAGATGCCTCTAGAATTAAACCAACTAGAATACATTTTGACACTTGATGAACATTTATACTGATTATTTCTTCAAACAAATGGAAGTTACACACCTTATGTCTACAGGATGAAATGTGTTATAGAATCAGTCACTGATTTGCCACTAAAGCCCTTCAAAGCTGCTGTACAATTAGGTCATCTGTACTTTCCTGTGGCAACATACTATAGAGCTACATAAATTTTAGATTTACTAAAACATTCAGAAACAAGCAAAAGTTAACATGTAAAATATATACAAGATTTACAACTTCAGATAAACAATCCTTACTGTGAGACTTTTGTTTTTTCCATTATCCACACAGGACATGGTGCTCTCCCAATCTGGAAGTTTCAATTAACCCAGCTGAAGTAGTATCAATTATATTACATAGGAGAGTAGTTTCCTACCTTTGGGAAAAAACCAAGTGTGTGTGGTGTAAACAAAGGGGACATTGGAGAAATGAATGTCCAGAGAGATGGAAAGGGAAAGGAAGGATACAGGCTCGCGTCAAAGAAGATTGATGGAGACCTGGGGAATCTACCCTAGCAGATCCAGTGGTTATATTGAGGCTAGGGAAACGACAACAGAGTGTAGCATTTCTAGTTGACACCGGGGCAACATTTTCAGTTTTAAACCAAGCCTTAACACCCACAGATGACGATTTTGTAATGGTAAGGGGAGCTACCAGCCAAAGTGAAAAGGCATACTTTCTAAAACCTCTTAAATTTAAATTGGGAAAACAATTGGGAATACATAAATTCTTATATATGCCTAACTCGCCAAAACCTCTATTAGGGCGAGACCTATTGGAACAACTAAAGGTGGAAATAAAATTTGAAAAAGGGAAAGTAGGACTTTGAGTGGGAGACGACCAGCTAATTGAACTCTTGAGTCTAGCCCTCATAGATATAGATACTCCTCTTAGCTCAGGAATACCCGAGGAAGTACAGAACCAAGTATATCCTGGAGTATGGGCCTCAGAGACACCAGGAAAAGTGAAAAATGCCTCCCCAATAATAGTCAGACTCAAACCAGAGGCACGGCAATAAGTAAGAATTAGGCAATATCCCCTTAGGACAGAGGATAGGGAAGGAATCCGACCAATAATCAACAGGTTTATCAAATATGGGCTATTAACAGAGTGTGAATCGGAATATAACACTCCCATTCTACCGATCAAAAAGTCAGATGGCAGTTATCGAATAGTACAGGATCTCAGAGCTATTAATAGAATTGTTGAAGATCTGCATCCTGTCGTAGCAAACCCGTACACATTATTAACTAAATTGGCACTTGAATTGGCCTGGTTTACCGTATTGGACCTAAAAGACGCCTTCTTTTGCCTGCCCTTGAGCCCAGAAAGCCAGTTGCTGTTTGCATTTGAGTGGGAAAACCCTGATTCTGGAAGAAAGACACAACTAACATGGACTGTGTTACCACAGGGGTTTAAGAATAGCCCCACTCTCTTCGGAAACCAATTAGCCAAGGACTTGGAACGGTGGGAACGACCACATGGGATTGGAACAATATTACAATATGTAGATGACCTATTGATAGCCACGGAAACAGAAGAACTGTGTATAATATGGACAGTCAGTCTGTTAAATTTTCTTGGACTTAATGGCTATCGAGTCTCTCCACAGAAAGCTCAAGTGGCTCAGCGGCAGGTAACTTACCTCGGATACGAGAGAACTGCTGGCCAAAGGACCCTAGGAACCACAAGAAAGGAGGCCATCTGCCAGACACCTCGACCACAGACAGCTAAAGAGCTCCGCACGTTTTTAGGAATGACGGGATGGTGTCGTCTATGGATATA
>VFFE01008329.1:13058-29044 GCA_008921705.1 Burhinus oedicnemus
TTTCTATCCTTTCCCCCCAAATCTAGTACTTGCTTATATGAAATATTATTTTGTTGCAGGTTTGCTAAGTATAGAAAAAGTCTTGAAAATGTTGTCCAGACTCTTTCGAATGCATGGCCTTTTTGTAGCCTCTCATCCATGGGAAGTCATTGTGGGAACAGTGACTCTCACCATCTGTATGATGTCCATGAAGATGTTCACTGGGAATGATAAGATATGTGGCTGGAATTATGAGTGCCCCAAACTTGAAGATGTAAGGATTTAAATTCATGTTATAGTACTTACTGTTCATCTGTAGATGCAGGGTTTTCTGTAGAATAAGATCAGGTTGTGATGTATTAGGAGGAAAGTAGCTATACAGAAAGTTCTTTAATATCCAGCATGGGAAAAGAAGGCAATAAAGCTGGATGCAAGCATTGATGCACCGAAAGAAGGTTTTCATTAAGCCTAACGTTCAGTGGCATGGTATTTAGTGAGCAAGCATTTGATATTCATATTGTTTGCAATATTTTAACCTTTTTAAGACAGACTAGCAGTGATACTTATTTTATTCCAAAGCTTCATTTTTAGTGCAGCTTCACAATGGATTTTTTTTGTTACTGAAACTTAACAAGAAGTTACTACTTAATGTAAAAACTAACTAAATCACTTTGTATTTCAAACAGGATGTTCTGAGCAGTGACATCATCATCCTGACAATCACGCGCTGTATAGCAATCCTTTATATATATTTCCAGTTTCAGAACCTAAGGCAGCTTGGGTCAAAATACATTTTAGGTATTGTATCTGATTATTTTGTTTGTTTTTTATTTGCTGTATGTGTTTTAATTGGGTTTTTTTAAACATAAATTAGTAATAAATATGAGAGTTTTAATACTTATGTACAGAACAGGATTATTTTAATTCTTTGCTAGACAACAGAATAAATGTTCTGCATAAATCAAAGTGCAATTCCTTTTTTTTTTAAGAGAAATTGTGTAGGATTATATAAACATTGGAAATGTGACTATTGAAATAATTGTGTATTGTGTGAAACACTAAAAAAATATATAGCTGTTTAAGCCAGTTTTCAGTTTTGCTGATAAATGAGAAGAATTGTGGCTTTTATTTCTCAGTCTTACTTTGAATGCAGTACAAATTTTAGATTAAAATATCTGTATGAAAATAGCATCTTCATCAGTTTGTATCTCAACTGCTATTTATGCACTCTGAGAGATGAGAATTGCCATTTGTTTGCTTTAGAATTGATCTAAAGGCATAGTGTGTGTTTCTTTCTTTTTGTTCCCTCCTTTCTCTACCACTATATATTAAAAAAACCTTTTTTTTTTTTTTCTTCTTTAAAAAGGTATTGCTGGCCTCTTCACAATCTTCTCAAGTTTTGTTTTTAGTACAGTGGTAATTCACTTCTTGGATAAAGAATTGACAGGTTTAAAGTAAGTAATGAATTGTTATTCTGGATTTCTTGCTTGAATTTTTTTTTTCCTGTACAATAAACCTTGAATTTTACTTTTAACATATGCCTCTCTCTTTCAGTGAAGCTTTACCGTTCTTCCTGCTTCTGATTGATCTTTCAAGAGCAAGTGCATTAGCCAAATTTGCGCTCAGTTCCAACTCACAGGTCAGGGTTTGTTGGTTGGTTGGTTGGGTTTTTTGTTTGGTTGGGTTTTGCAATGGAGCTTTTGATTTTAATATTCAAAGATGAATAATTCAGGTGGAGAGACATACAGGTGAATACTGTATTGGCAATATATAAAAAGGATCAGATTTAATCCATATTCTGTATTGTTTTTTATTCAGATCAGTGTTTGATTGAATAATAACACTGTAAAATTAGTGTGCATAATCATGTACGTATGTATGAGTACTTTATAGGTTCAGAACTTTGAACAGCAATGCTTATAGCTCTATTAAGGAGGCTAGAGTTCCTAGACCTAAGTCTTCCATTTATTGATAGAAAAAAGTTAATTTGTGGGGCTCAGGAGCAGTATATAAATAGACATTTAATGTTATAATGCCGATACAGAAGAAAGCATATTTTCTAGACAGAAATCTTAGCAGAACAAACATGGCATATGTGTAGATAGATACGTATTCATGCTCTAATACAATTAACACAGCACAACATGAAGGATCGACAATTTATCTTACCCATTGTACATTGGAATGGTCGTTTCCTAATAGTCGAAGTTCTGAAATAAAAGTATTTTTTTCATGAAATTCATTTATACCTACAAAATACTGTACATGGTAATTGAGCATAATAATTGTGACAAAAATACAATATAACATACAGTAATATACTATAACATTGTATATATGAGTATATTGTACATTATATATGCAATATGATAATGTGTTGTATATTATATAATAATCACGAGTACAGAATTTTTTATTCATTTTCAAGAAAGTATTTCACAAATAGGTTTTCACCACAGCTTTTCTCCCTCTCCCCTCAAACCATCAACAAAAAAACAGCAGAAGACCTCTAGAGTTTTCCATGCCTGGCTTCTGGAGGAAATCCCTTTCTCCCCAGGGGAGTCTTAGTGTCTTTTATGTCCTCTTTTCTGACAGCTGAGTCTAGAGAGTTAAATAAAAAAAAAAAAAAAAAAAAAAAAAAATTAGGATACAGATATGTGGTTGCAAGAACTTTTGAGATGCCATGACGTAAGTAGCTTCTATTTTATGTCTTGAAGTGTAGAAGTCCTATTCTTTTGAATGTACTTTAATTAAAATTTGTGCCCATCAGTATTGTAGGAACTTAGAATACTGATGAGCCAAAGATGGAGACTTTCAAAATTAAGTAATCTTGTGGTATAAATAAAGGCTGTCAAAGTATAATAGCTTATGAGAAATGAAGCAATTAAATAATGTATTCTCTCATAATAGTTCATTTTCAACGTCTGTTTTATGCCTTATCACCATAATACTACTCAATTTACTAATCGTGTTATGTGCACTCCCTTTGATTTTTGTCTTTATGCTAATGTAATTTTTATTTTTAGGATGAAGTAAGAGAAAATATTTCACATGGAATGGCAATTTTAGGCCCTACGTTTACACTGGATGCACTTGTGGAGTGCCTTGTGATTGGTGTTGGTACTATGTCAGGTGAGACCTTGTATCATTCCCATCATTCCTGTTAACATCTTAAAGCAGCTGCTAAAACTTGATCTTGGGCATTCTTAAAAATGAATGACGCTTTCAGTACGTGCACATCTATTTCATATTCTTGCAAAAACTAGTGTTTCTAAAACTGACTCCAGGTGAAGGAAAGTTATTCTAGTTCAATTGAAAATAACCGATCTTACTTTGTCATTGTGTCTGTGTGTCCTTTGTCCATGTCTTCTCCTCCCCCAAAAAATCTTTTTATCTTCATCAGTTCTGTGTGCAGTAGCAGTTCTCTTTCCTTAAAAAGAGAACGGTTGAATGTAATAAGCAAAAGATTTCCATGTGCAAATAACTAATTTCTATGTAAAATAAATTGCAGTTCCATAGTAAGTACTACAGTGGATTTTTTGGTTGCTTGTCTGTTTTTGTGTGTGTTGGTTTTTTGTTTTGTTTTTTTAAACTATCTTGCATACCTTAAAGGTATCTTTCAAAGCACTTGCTTTTTAAATTCATTTGGACCTTGGGGGGGGGGCGGAGAGAAATGTGTGTTATAAGTTGTTTTCCTGTTTACGCCTGGGGGGGGGGAAACCCCTTGTTTTGGTGTAGCATGTAATTGATTTTTCTGTTTGTTTGTTTTAATTATTTATACTGTTAGCTCTTTCATCTTTTTTAAGGGGGTTCTGTAATGCATATGCAATGTGGCATATTGACTTTTTCTGGATATCAGACTTGTGAAAGAGTAGGTGGGGTATATACTGTTTTATTCCCTGAACACTTAATTGGCCATCTTTCACAAGGGATTTCAATACATAATGTTGGCTAATTGTTCTTTTCTTAGATAAGGGAGGAGTTTCAAGCTTTCATTGTCAGGCTTTAAAATTTTAGTAAACTGTAATTATTTTTATATTTATTTAGATTTACACTTTAAAAATTTTCTGTATACCATACCATAATTACATGTTGTGCTGGAATAAGCTAATACAAAATGACTTGGGCTTAACATGCTTGTTTTTCATTAATCTAGACAGTTCCCTCTCTAGTCTGCAGTGTCAGTTTGATGGTTTCTTACTTCTGCAACACTTCTTCAAGTATATAGAAAGCCTGATGCATATTCAGATGTTAAACTTTATTTTTTTAATGTAGGTGTACGACAACTTGAAATTATGTGCTGCTTTGGCTGTATGTCAGTTCTTGCCAACTACTTTGTCTTTATGACCTTCTTTCCAGCTTGTGTGTCCTTGGTATTAGAGGTAAGATCAACTTCAAGACAACATCAAGCTTAGTATTCAGACCCTGTGCTTCTTGTAGGCTATGCATTTCTTCACTGGTGTATATATCAGCATGTTTGTTTTCCTTTTGAGGTGAACAGGGAATGGACAGAAAGAGTTATGGTGGCTCAGCTGATGGCCATAACTTGTTAATGCCACTGTAAATGAGTCACACTCAATAGTATGAGTTCTGATCTAAAGCAGAGTAAACAAATTCTATTTTAAATTAATGGCTGTCCAGGGTTTTTCACTAGTTAAAGTCTAACGTAGCCTACAGTCTACTGTTTAGCCTAACTCTTTTGTTGGTAATTTCTTAATGATCAAATAAAAATACAGTGGTGAAGCTCATTTGTTGGTTCTAATATGTACTAAATAGGACCTATTTTTAGTTTTGTTATTTTTGCAGCTTTCAAGAGAGAGTCGTGAAGGGCGTCCCATATGGCAGCTTAGCCATTTTACTCGTGTTCTGGAAGAAGAAGAAAATAAACCAAATCCCGTAACGCAGAGGGTCAAAATGATTATGGTTTGTGGCTTTTTTTCACCTGTAGTTATGCAATCAGTAAGATGTCCTGGTGCAATGAATAAAGCTTTTGTTTTCTATAGATGTGTGTTCTGCATCCCATTAGTCTGGCTTACCGTGGTAATTTTTAATAACGTCCCCTGTATCTACACCTAAAGTCTTCCTGCATATGTCATTTTTGTGCAAAACACTCATGGCTTTTTCATGTGTACTAATTCTTTCCCTCTTACCTCTACAGTGCCCTCAGCTCCCTCTGCTTATTACTCGAGCCAAGAGGAAGGATGTGGTGGGACAGGTTCAAAGTGTTATGATAGGCCAAAAACGGTGTTGATGAGAGGTGTGGAAAATCAGCCTTTAGCGTTAGACTTTTGAGGCATGGGAAACAAAAACAAACAAAAAACCCAAAAAGTTTAATCTTAGTAGGTTAGATACCTTGTTACAGTTGAAAAAAATTAATGTTTGTTTTGTGTTTTTAATACAGTCGCTGGGTTTGGTTCTTGTTCATGCCCACAGTCGCTGGATAGTGGAACCAGCTGCTCAAAACAGTACTGTAGAAAATGCAGTGGGATTGGATGAGAATGCACCGAAGAGAATGGAACCTAATGTTTCATTATGGCAGTTCTACCTTTCTCGGTAGGCAACTTCACAGAAGAGAAGTGTATTTCTTTGATTAGGGTCTATTTTCCAGTGTTGCCAAGCTATGGTCCTAGGGTACAACACTTGTAAACTTGCAGATCTGACCACTGTAGGATTTCTTGGAACCAGAGATGTCATTTCATAAGAAATATTTCAATGTTATGCTGTTTGTTCAATCTCCTTGAAGTAATAAGAACATGATCGGGAGCCAGCTGTCCTGTATGCATCACTGGAAAATAAATTTTCTGACTGCACTAATTATTTATGCAGAGCTTCTGACCATTCACATACAAGTGCGAAAGCCATGTCATTTTTGCTTTTCCTTCAGATCAGCTGAAGTTAGTGGCAGCTGTAGGTTCCATGTTACTTCTGAAAACACAGAACTGTCTCTTAGGTTTCTTCCCCCCCCCAGCAGCTCAACTGGCATCACAGTAGTCATTGTTGGTAGAAGATAACTGAAACTTTCTACTTTATCATTGGGAGATAGGTGTTAAATCAATTTGATGTAACTGTTAAATAGTGAATATTTTCCAGTCATTTCTCTTACTGGGACTGCTTTTTAATGAAGATTTAGAAAATAGCTAACGAAATATAAAAATTCTTAATACAAAGAATGATTTCTCTACCCTAACATACTTGAATGTCCTGCTAGAAATGTCTTTTGACAGGAATTTCATTAACTGTATAAATGATGATCAAACTATTATCCTTTCTAAAGCAAAGGGATGTCAGAACGTTGTTATAAACAAACAAATTGTATATACCATGTATTTACTTCTCCTTGATTTGTCTTTTTAGAATGGCCAGTATGGATATTGAACAAGTAATCACTCTTGGATTAGCCCTTCTCCTTGCTGTGAAATATATTTTCTTTGAGCAAGCAGAGACTGAATCCACGCTCTCACTGAAGAATCCCATAACATCTCCAGTGATGGTCCAGAAAAAGGTCCCCAAATACTGTTGCAGGAAGCAATCTGGACTTCTGAAAAACAAACAGATATCTAACACAGTAGAAGAAACTTTAGTTTCCAAAGATGGAAATGGTAATTTTTGGCACTTTAAAGTCTGAACCTATTCCTGACTATTTGGAACAAATAGTGAAATCTGTGTTAGCATGTTGTATTTGGAATCAAAATTTAAGATTTTTGTAAACCAAAGTTCTTTTTAATTGTCTTCATGCAGCTGAAGTCGTAAAACCTGTATTAGCAGAGTCATCAACCAAGGCAACATTTGTAGTTGGCAGTTGCAACCCTGTGGAAACTTCTTTATTTCTTAATAGAAAAGAGGAAGAAGTTGAGTTACCTAAAGAACCACGTTCTATTGCGGAATGTGTTTGTATACTTGGAAATGCAGAGGTATGGAAAAATAACTTTTTTTTTTTTTACCCTCTACTGCAACATCTGACTTAAAAATTCTTGCAGTTCATTTTCCAGCTTTTAAATGATCCTATTGACTGTAATGTCATTCTTCAGAGAATTATATAGCTTTAATAACTTGGGGAGGGGGGGGAGACAAAACAACACCCTTTCATAAGTCACTTCTGCTCCAGTTTCTTTTGCATTTTTTTCTTCAATACAGATGAGAAAAACAGGTGTATATTTTTGAAGTTGTAAAGAAATAATCTTTTATTATGAGTCTCCCTCTATCCCCAAAATTGGGAGGGGAGTAGCTTCATTGTTCATGACGTACCAAGTAACTGAAGCTTCATCATGTACACATATAAGTTGGTGTCTGAGAAAATATTTTTTTATCATATCCTATCACAGAATAGTAGGAGTTGGAAGGGACCTTCAGAGATCATCTAGTTCAACCCCCCTGCCAAAGTGGGTTCACCTAGAGCAGGTTGGACAGGAACGCATCCAGGCAGGTTTTGAATATCTCCAGAGAAGGAGACTCCACTATACTTAGTCTACTATAAAACCTGACATGGGTAATTGGTTCCTTTAGATGTTCTCTGATATTGTCGAAGTAAAGTTGTTACCCTTTTTCATTTGGAAACATTTAAAATGATTTTCACCAAGAGAATCTATGCTTTCTCTCCCTACCTTTTGCGTTTCCAGAAGGGAGCAAAATTCCTTACTGATGCTGAGGTCATCAGCTTAGTTAATGCTAAGCATATTCCTGCATACAAACTGGAAACCGTGATGGAAACTCAGGAGCGAGGTGTGTCCATTCGCAGACAGATGTTATCTAAGAAACTCCCTGAATCTTCATCTTTGCAATATCTTCCTTATAGGAATTACAATTATTCTTTGGTAAGTAAAAGGCATACAAGCAAAACACTGTAAAACCATTTCACAAATCTATGAAATATCTGCTCCGAGTAATGTACATGAATTAACAATGAGCTTGGTCAAAACTGATGTAGAAGAGCGTGGGTGGGGAGAAAGCAAACATAAAAACAATAAAAGGTAGTGTCTTGATGTTTTTAAACCTGGGGAGGTAAGGTAAGTTTTGTAGCTTACCCAAAAAATATTTGCTACCTAGGTATGCAGTTGCCTTACTTCCTAAATGCAGAATTCTACTCATACCAAGCCTGAGTTCAGCTGAATGAAAATAGTACCTTGAGCTCAAGTTAAAATGGAAGTTTATTTAAAATTAATTTAACAATATTAAATTAATCTTATTAAGTCTTAACTGCTGTTAAATAAAATTAAATAGGTCTGTGTCGCGGGATGGAAGTATCAGACACAGTTATGATTTAGCAGCAATTTGGTTTATTTGTGATTCGAGGCAGATCAAGGGATTGAGTTCTAGCAGCACTTAATCATAAGGTATCCCAAACCAATATATATATATATATAAGAGCAAAACACAGATTTCAGATTTATATATATATGGAATGTGAGCTCACACACACACTTACACGAACACGCACACCCCGCAGTTTATAACCGCTGAGATCGAAGATCTCTTAGTATCGCACGACTTATTGAGTCGACAGGTATTCCTTTAACTCCTACATGTGCACGGAAAATGGAAGAGCATCCACATCCATAAAGCTAATGCATACAAACATATAAATGGAGAGGTGGATGGAAAGAGAGGCTAGCCTATCGTTAAAATTTCCCTTTTGGGTTAGAGTAAATACTCACAATGCATTGGCATCCCTCAACGGGCGATTGCTGAGGTTTGAGAAGGAATGTCTCGCCCTAGTCTTGTAGTCTTTGCGAAGTTTTACCTGACAGGGGAGGTACTGGCCACAGCCCGCTGCGATCCAGAAGAGCTCAAAGGGTCTTCACTAGAATCGCTACTTATAGGATCCGAGATAATTGACTTTCGTCAGGTAATTTTCCACTCCAGCCCAGCGTGGACAATGGGATAGTCCAGTACTTTCCATTGGTTACACAAGCCCAGGACTCATTAGGACTTGTGGTCCTGGTACCCCCCTCTCTGTGGCCACGATCCATATGTTGTCAGGAGTGATCGATTATAGTTATTATGTTCAAACAGTAGGAGCCATGGGAACCAGGTACACCAAGGGGTTGCCTTAGTGTTCTAGTCCGTTGCTCTCCACCCTTTCTTCCTTTAATGTTAGACCATTCTGTATTGTTCTGGTCATGGTGTTATTATGTGGCCCAGGTTGGGAGGGAATCACGCCAAGTATCGAGAGGCCTGAGAGTGGCGGGGGGGGTTGCACCACCACAGTCTGCCAAATACTAGACTTTAACAGTATTAGCTGTTGATAGCTGTAGCTGTAACTTTTTGAGGTGGCAATTGGTTGCTTTATGGGTAGGGTTGTGGGCTTTTTGCTAAGATGCCTTGTAGTCACGTGCATAGTGTGTAGCATGCTGTACTGTATCAGTGTACATGTAATCTTAATGATACCTTTATATTATTTTTGTAAGGTTATGGGAGCTTGCTGTGAAAATGTGATTGGATATATGCCTATTCCTGTAGGCGTAGCAGGACCACTATTTTTAGATAACAAAGAGTTTCATGTTCCAATGGCAACAACGGAAGGATGTCTTGTAGCAAGCACAAACAGAGGATGTAGAGCAATATGTGTAAGTGTTGTTTGACTAGCTTGAAAAATTTTCTATATCATAAAACGTATTTGGGGGTGATAAAAGGTGTGGGGTGTTTTTGACTTCCTAAAAACTAAAATTTACTCTCCACAATTTTACTTTGTGTCATGGTTTAACCCCAGCCAGCAACTAGGACCATGCAGCCGCTCGCTCACTTCTTCCCCCCCCCAGTTGGATGGGGAGAAGAATTGGAAAAATAAGGAAAACTCGTGGGTTGAGATAAAGACAATTTAATAGGTAAAGCGAAAGCCATGCATGCAAGCAAAGCAAACCAAGGGATTAATTCACTACTTCCCATCGGCAGGCAGATGTTCAGCCATCTCCAGGAAAGCAGGGCTTCATCAAGCATAACAGTTACTTGGGAAGACAAAACACCATAACTCCGAATGTCCCCCCCCCTTCCTTCTTCCCCCAGCTTTTTATATACTGAGCATGACATCATATGGTATGGAATATCCCTTTGGTCAGTTGGGGTCAGCTGTCCCAGCTGTGTCTCCTCCCAACTTCTTGTGTGCCCCCAGCCTACTCGCTGGTGGGGCGGTGTGAGGAGCAGAAAAGGCCTTGACTGCTTAGTGACAACCAAAACTATCAGTGCATTATCAACATAATTCCCATCCCAAATCCAAAGCACAGCACCATACCAGCTGCCAACAAGAAAGTCAACTTGATCCCAGCTGAAACCATGACACTTTGTTTCCCTTCTGCTTTGATTTTTAGCTTGGTGGAGGAGCAAGCAGCCGCATTCTGGCAGATGGGATGACTCGAGGACCTGTTGCAAGGTTGCCCACTGCTTGCCAGGCTGCAGAAGTGAAAGTTTGGCTTGAAAGCCCTGAAGGCTTTAAAATAATGAAGGAAGCTTTTGACAGCACAAGTAGGTTAGTACAATGTCTGTTTCAGCCTTGTTTCCTGATATAAGACTTCTGTGGATGGTAGAAAGCTCCTAATTGTATTTCTGTGTAATGCAGTACAGGAAATTACATACTCATTTGAGCTATCCCATGTAGTGTGAATCTAAGAAAACAAAAGTCACTCTGGCTATATACCAAGGCTAGTAATAAACCTTTTCCAATGATAAGTGGTAAAGAACTAGATCATAGCAACAAATACATTTGCATTGCGTAATACTTAATACATAATTTTTTCTAAGCATTTAAAAATAAACATAAAAGCTTATTTGGATTTTTAGTAGTTATTATGCAAAAAGTAGTTATTAACATTAGTAATATCATCTGAAAGGCTGGATTCCAAACTTTGAATTAATTTGTGAGGTTCCATAGACTATGGGAGAAACTAATGCTAGAACTTGAAATGCTGAAAAAATGTAAAACAGTATTAAGAGTAAGTTTATTTCAAGCCCTAGAGTTTCTTCTAAGACTTATGATTACCTGCTTTCTTTAGGGAGATTTGGAAAGAGATTTTCTTATCAGTTATATTTCTTACCAAACTTACAAGTGTCACCCAAGGACATATGTATATTTTGGTGAGAATCAACTCATGCTGCTGTTTAAATGCAGTGTTTCCCGGGTTTTGTTTGACGCTTACTCTGTATGAATAAAGCTTTGACTTGTGGAACTTGCACTGTTGAAGATAGCATGGGTTTTGCCTTGCTGTAAAACTGACATAAGAATTTCCAAAGGCCTCATTTTTAGTTTATACCTGGTAGTCAGATGTTTTAGGGAATACAAAGGAGTTAAATTTATGTTAGCACTTTGGGATATTTTATTTCATGAAGTCCAGGGATAGAAAACATAAAAAGGCAGTGAACACTTTAAAAGTAAACATTTTAAAGTATTTACTTGAGAGAACTATGTGCATGGTACCTGTGATGGTTTTTTCCTGTGCTGAGGGAGGAGTACAGACAGCATAGTGTAGTTAACAGTGCTGTCTGCAATGATTTACTGTCGTTTTGCCACTTAAAACTAATTTATTGTTTTCCTTGAGGATTGTAAGTAACTAAATCTTCTTGCAGGTTTGCCCGCCTACAAAAACTTATCATCAGTTTGGCTGGTCGTAACCTTTACATCCGTTTTCAGTCTGGAACAGGGGATGCAATGGGAATGAATATGATTTCAAAAGTAAGGTCCAGTCTCCTTAAGTCTCTCTAATAAATATGTATTTCTTTTAAAAATAAATAAATTGTATCCTACCAATCTGTGGCTACCTGGCATGTGAAGACAGAAAGACAAGACATAGTGTTGTTTGCAGTACTATAAAATAATAAAAGTGTTTGACCTTGTCAAGTGTAAACAAGAATAGGATGAGAACAATGAAAGAAAAAAGGTTAAAATAACTTTGGTGGGGGTTTTTTTGTTTTTTTAAACAAAGTATTCTTGATAATATGGAAGTTTAAGCTGTTTGCTCTATTGCTTTGGGCCAAAGATTTTTATCCAGCAGTAATTTAACCTGTTACTGTGTTATCACCCCTTGTAAATAAGGGATTAGAAATCTGGTGAGTGGCAGTGGGGGGGGGGAGGTGTTCTCTAGTTTTGGTTGGTTGGTTTTGGTTTTTATGCAAACATGTGGAAGAACTTGAGACATGACCCATAGATTGTGGGGGATGCCTTGTACTGTTTGAGATAAACTTTAATACTGATTGCCTATTCTATATACAATTTATCAGAACTATTATGTAAATGGGTCTGGCCATAGACAGGTTCTAAATATAGCAGATCTTTTGTCTGACTTCCTAGTGTAGAGAAGCTCTTTCCACTATGTCCACAGTGAATTCATTTCATGCTTGTAGTGTCTGCCTTGGTTCATGTTGTATCTTCAGTATGGTAAGCATATGCCCATTCACCTAGAATGCATCGAGAGAGTCCATGTGTACTGGGAAGAACCAATTATTCCCCATGTAATTCCTAAAGTGGTTAGAAAAAGGATAGTGATAGATTCATTTTTTTCTTTCTTTTAATTTTTTTGTCTCCTGTTTGAGGTTCCTTCCTGAACTCATGTTCTTTTCTTCAGCTATAACTGAAGATCTGATTAGACAATCTAATCTTGCTGTTCCACTGTCCTTGAGTAGCTTGTTTTACAATCATAATGATACACTAGCCCTATATCTGTTTCTCTTTTAACAGGGTACTGAAAAAGCACTAGCAAGGTTGAATGAAGAGTTTCCTGATCTCCAGGTTATAGCTATTAGTGGTAACTATTGTACAGACAAAAAACCTGCTGCTATAAATTGGATAGAAGGAAGAGGGAAGTCTGTTGTCTGCGAAGCAGTCATTCCAGACAAGGTTGTTAGAGAAGTAAGTGTCTGCTTTATTTAATTTGTTTATAAAAATGCATATATTTTACAAAACTGATACATATTTTACATTACAGATATAATTGTAAGTTGTGTTCCATGTAAGGATGATCCATATGTGTATTTTTAGACTACTGCTGTAGAAGTAATTTTTCCTGAGAACCTCTTACAGTAGATATTTTTTCCTTTTGCTGTCTCTTCTAAGATAATGTGCTATATATTTAATGATGGATATCTAGTTGAAGGCATTAGGATTTTCACTTTTTACCTTTGAAAAAATTATGCCACAGTTTGATAGATTTTTTTAGTTTTGCCTGACATTGTATCCAGTCATTTTGATCATTTCACTCACTTATTGTCTCTTGCACGAACCTGGCATTCTCTTCAAAGTTTATATGCCCCCTCCACTACAATGAAAACAGATAATCAGGTGCTTCTCTTAATTCTAAAGCTGCCTTCGCTTCTGGCATGACGAAGGGTAACCTTTATAACCAGTGCCAGTCCTAGCCCCTGGGAAACTTGTCCTACATCATAAGAGCTACCTTAGATTCTCTTCCACCTGAGTGCAGAAGATCAGCTATGTGTGTCAGACCAAATCCATTGCCTGTTACCTGGTTGCCAGCACTGGCCACGACAGACAGTATCTAGGGAGGAGTTTACTACATCATACTCAGAATAGACTTCCTCCAACATGCTCAAGATTGTGTGAATTGGTGCTTTAGTATTTGATGGATTTTATTCCCTCCCCCAGTAATTTGTCCAGTCCCTTCTGTGAAACTAAGTAAACTTTTAGTACTCACATACCGAGCAGAATTTCACAGTGCAGCTACACCTTGTGTGAAGAACTACCTCCTTTTTGTTGTTGCGCATCATTTTCTGAAGGGTCTGTCTTATGTTTGTACTGGAAGAAACACTTAAGACTTTTATCTTCTTTCTACTGCTCAAGACTTTATAGCTCTAACAAAGCTCTTCCACCTTCCCAGCTATCCTAATTTTCAGACTGAAAAGTACTAGTTCCTCTATGAGGAATGAGTAAGATGACTATCCTAGCATGTCTTTGAACGTCCCTATCTCTGGATCTTTTTCAATTCTAAGATTTCCAAAAACTCTGGGTACAGAGTTGGACACAGTATTCAAAGCATGTGTGTGTGCAGGCTGGATTTATACGTACTTGGCATAAGTATGTGTTTTGGTTTTGCTTCCTAGTAGTTTCCTAATTTTCAAATTGTTTGCATTTTTAGTGTTGATTCAGTGGCAATATCTATTATTACTCTGGAATGAAATCTTGGGGTTATAATGGGGAGCCCATCCTTTGGTAATTGGTATTCAGATGTAAATTTGGGACTCTTTTTCTCCACCCCCCAACTATGTACATCATTAAACTTACTTACATTGAATTCTAATACATTAAACTTTATATTTTTGTAAGTATTGTAGACTTAGCGCAGATCTCTGTCATCAGTCGCTATTCCTACTACACTGGAATATCTTAAATTTTATTCACAGCACTATCTTGTTTGTTCTCTGATCACTTTTATACTAAATTCAGTGTAAATATCTGAAGTTTTCAAAATACAGTCAATATAGTATAAATACATCACTTAATTTGTGCTACATAAACATTGTGCACAGTAATATCAGTGTTGTGTTTAAACTCTTCAGTTTAGCTCTGTATTCTTATGCAGAGCAAAACTGGGGAGGGTTTACTGTCTGGAGTAACTTGGGAGGAAACTCGCTATCACGTCAAGGTGAATTAATAAGATATTTCTGCCAAGTTGGTTTTGTTTGTTTTGTACTGAAAATGAATGAGAATTTGAAATGGAGAAGGTAGCTGAGTTTTTCTTAAAGGCATGTGCAAGTCCAAACCCTTTGCACTGACTTTTCCATTGTTACTTGGACAGCGCAGTCTGCATTTGAAAGGGCTTCTTTTGAACAAGAATAAAAGTAGATATCTAGGACAATGACTGAGTCAAGGCGTGGGGGCTTATTAAACGTGAAATGAGGTATTTCTACTCCTGTCTAAGGAATGGTGTAGTAAAAGTGTATCACTCTGCCTAGGTATTGAAGACAACTACAGAAGATATAGTTGAAGTCAATATAAACAAAAATTTGGTTGGTTCTGCGATGGCTGGTAGCGTAGGTGGCTACAATGCACATGCAGCAAACATTGTGACAGCTATCTACATTGCCTGTGGTCAGGTAGGTTTGTTTTACACCAACTCAGCTTTTCTTTAATTCAGTAATTCTTAACCAAACACTTAGTTGAGGTTTTTTTTTTTTTGTTTCTTCTTCCTAATCTAAAGGATGCTGCACAGAACGTGGGCAGCTCTAATTGCATCACTTTGATGGAGCGAACTGGTTTTACCAACGAAGACCTGTATATCAGCTGCACAATGCCTTCTATAGAAATAGGAACTGTTGGTGGAGGCACCAACTTGCTTCCGCAGCAGGCCTGCTTGCAGGTAGAAAGCAGAAAGTTTAAAGCAATTTAGCTTCCTAAATCAAAGCTTGCTTTTGTGTTGTGTCCGAGTAATGTAGGAATGGGGCTTCTTGAAACTTGGTGGATTTGACATTAAAATTTTTAGAATTATTTAATTGTTTTCATATACCTAGTTTTTAAAGTTCAAGATCTTTATTATTAAAGAGACTTAAAGCTAGTTGATTGGATATCATTTGGAAAGACTTACTTTAAAATTTAGCATAAATTTACATAGATTTCATAGCATAACATTGCATATTTTTCCCTTCAGATGTTAGGGGTTCAAGGTGCAAGCCAAGATAACCCTGGTGAAAATGCCCGTCAGCTTGCTAAAATTGTATGTGCTACAGTGATGGCAGGAGAATTATCACTAATAGCAGCTCTTGCAGCTGGGCATCTAGTCAAAAGCCACATGATTCACAACAGGTAAGAAATGGAAAGATTCATATCTTTGCAGTTCTGCCCTTCTTCCAAGTACACAAGATTCAATAATAATTACAAGGATAATAGTTAAAATGATACACTGCTATTATATGTTACAATCTAATGTAGTTATCTTGCTGTTTTTCTTAGGTCAAAAATAAATCTACAAGATCTTCAAGGAACCTGTGCTAAGAAGGCAGCTTGAATACTAAAGCAGCTTTGAAATGAAGAATCGTTCTAGCAACTGACCAGGTGCACGGGGGGGGGGGAGGGG
>VFFE01008330.1:5832-19511 GCA_008921705.1 Burhinus oedicnemus
TCTGGTAAAATGTGCTGTTGGTGTGCGTGTACTTTGGAGGAGCGATCCCCCACGCACCCAGCGCTGAATAAACATACCTGCTTTATAACTCTATCAGAGTTGTAGAGTTTGATCCGCGCGTCAACAACACACAAGGAGAAGCTGTTTCCCTGCTTTTGAACATTTAGATCATACTGTGATTTCAGATCAGGAGTACAGTGAGAACAAACACAATCTGTATACACTTGACCCATGAGAACACGAGGATTTGAAGTTCACAGCAAAACTCCCAAGAACACAGTGGTTTGGACTTACTAACACAGTGCCTTTAAAGGTTACAAATGTTTGCACTAAACTACAGCAGCTGACTCCAGAGATGTAATGTAAAGCAGCTGCTTGTGGCAAGCAAAAAAAAACTAAGAAAAAAGATGGATTCCACTTAATTAGCCCATATTTGCTGAGTTCATTATAGGAAAAAATACAACATATTTTTAACTCTGAGGCAGAAGCAGGAAATTAAAGATTTTTTCAAAGCAACTGAATTTTACCTATCTCCCCTTCTTTTTTTTTTCAGTCACCGAAGTAGTTAAATGAATAATCTTAACAAAGCACAAAAAATATAAAATATATTTTCTTTAGAAAAACATGCATTGTTATATAGACTTGTTCTTTACCTTTTTTAGCAAGTCAGGTATCATCAAAGTAAAGTAATAACCAAACCCACGCATGAAACAGAATAAACATTGTTTAGCGTGTAAGTTAAGAAATAAAGACTAAGTATACAGAAAGCCTTGAAAAATTATTTTGTCACGTTATACACGCTCTATTCTTATGCAATAAACTACATGCAGATATGTGGCCAGGCTGTCACATTTTGACTTACAACAGGGGAGTCCAAATTTGTAGTCCTAATTCTGCAAATTAATGGGAACCATGAAGCGGTGTTTGGCATTGTCATGGTTTGGGCCAGATTGGCCTAATCCGGTGGAATGACAGATGCTGTCTCTCTCCTGCTCCATTCAGGAGGCAAGAAAGAGAGAGAAAAAGAGAGACTTAAGAGTTTAGAAGGAATTTTATTGATAATAAAATAATAAAAAGAAAAATAATGAAATATATACAAAACCATATCAAGCTCCCAGGATGATGATCACGTCACCAGCAGGCACTGGGGAAGTCCCAGACCAGACTCAGTGACGGACGGGAACTGGATTCCGGATCTGGATTCAGGATCAGGATCAAAGGCAGACGAACAGACAGAGTCCTCCCAGGACGCCGGCCATTGAAGAAAGAGGGCTGACCCTTTGATCCCTCAGCTTTTATATTGAGCATGAGGCACATGGGATGGAATACCCTTGTTGGTCAGTTTTGGGTCACCTGTCCTGTCCGCTCCTCCCCGCAGGTGTGACCCCTCTACGCTTTTCCGCTTCCGACCCTCCAACGGGGCAAGTAACAAAGTTGGCTGCCCTTGGTTGTTATAGCAATAAGGATAAGCAGGAGCCTCTCTGCATCCCGTTCCTTGGCATCAGCTATCCCTCTGAGAGCGAACAGTTTCCTGCACAACATGCTGTTAATTTCAGCAGTTAGAAGAGGCCTAGCTAAAAAGTAAAGTTACTGAACAAAATTGGTCCTGTTTTACCTCAAACCAGGACAATACCACATAAGTCAGTGTCT
Organism: Burhinus oedicnemus; assembly: GCA_008921705.1. NCBI lineage: Eukaryota > Metazoa > Chordata > Aves > Charadriiformes > Burhinidae > Burhinus > Burhinus oedicnemus. The sequence goes on from VFFE01008330.1 coordinate 7,483, forward strand.
TCCCAAAGAAATTAGATCTTTTTGTCACTATTAGCTATTTAACTGATGACTAGTTAACAAAACTATTTCTAAATCCAAGTAGATAGGTACATTCTGGTGTAATGAGTAGACCTATGGCATTCATATTCTGGAGTCTGGATACCAGAACCTGGGTATTCAAAAAAGATTTTGGGTCCAGTTGATTGCAGAATAGGGTCAGCCATCAAAGTTCAGACTTACATCTCTTTCAAATCTGAAAATCTCCAAATCAGAATTTGGTTGCATTTTTAAATCAGAGAACAGTAGCATGTCTCTTTTTAGTTGTAATAGTGAGACAGAAATGTCTGGACTTTAAGCAGATCTGTTCAGTAAAACAGTGGTCAGATCTTCAAATAGCATTCTCTGCTTGGTAATCTGTTTTAGCCAGCTTTAAGCTGCCTAAGAATAAGAGCCCATCAATTTCAGCTACAATTAAGGCTTAAAAAACAGTCCTGCTGCTGCCAACTAATGAAACAGAATATGCCAACAAGAAGGAATTTCATTTGCAACAGTCTGAGCCAGCTCCAAGCTCACAAGGGGTATGTGCAAAGAAGAAATAGGTTTTGCTATCACCTCTCCTTTTGTCTAGAGGATAGGGTGAAAGGGGGAAAGTGAATACTGAGGGCTCCCCAGCAATCACTGTAGTTTGTCATGCTTCAGATTAACCCTGCAATCAGTGATAAAAAAAGCAAGGATGAGGAGAAGGTATGATTACTGTCTAGCTTACAGCATACAGGACACACATGGGAGAAGAAATGCATCCTGACTGTTGGGGAAAGCCTGTTTCATTTCTGAGTTCTTATAACAAGCATTGCAGCTAGATCTTCCTCAAGCTCACCTAAAGTATTGTACCATGTAATTTTGGTCATGAAAGAAAGAGAAATCCACCTACAACATTTTTTATGTCACCTATTTTCTACTTTAAATACACCTGCTCACTTTATAGATGATTTGAAATGTAATGTTATTATCAAAGTATGAGGCATCCTGGCCTTTAGCCTAAATGTTATCATATTTGCACTGTCCCCACAATGTCTTGGTATCATAATACAAAATTCAGCATATAGAAATTCAAGAAACATTTGAAGTTAAATATTTTAAGTATCTCCTCTTAATCCCCCTCTTTATAAGAGGAATCTATAAGTCTCAAAATCCAGTCTCCAAATTTCAGGTATGTGCTATTCAAAGCAAAGCAGAAAGGAGTTACATGTTTCTTCATCTTTAAATTGCCGAGCAATATTATAGTAGCAATTGTCTGTTAAATTTGTGATTTCCCTGGTTTTAGGGAAATCTGATGCTGTGTTTTGATGCATATTTCTCCCATTAGCATCCTCATTTATTTCAAGGAAACAACATATAGAGGATATTTTTTAATACTGCATGAACCCAGCAAATTATATGCCTCACAGTGATTCAGAATGCTTTCTGTGCTGTAATTGTCATTTCCAACCCCAATATCCCACTGAAACAGCACCTCCAGACCTGTGCTGGTACCACTGATGTCGAGTTAGAGCTGAAAGCGTACAAGCTTCTCAAGATACGTGTAGAAGCACACAGAAGGGGTGCACCATGAGTGGAAAAAAGCTCTTGAAGCTAAAAATAAAGAACAAATTGCTCTGAGTTCCCTCCCAGCTGTGCCGCACACTTACTTTCCTCTCCTCTGTCCCAGCTCTGACTGTTTTGGGGTTAGATCACCAAAGCACCACCTGCAATGGTCCTCACTGCTATCTCAGACAGCAAGGCCAGCACAGCCAGAGTGGAGGAAGATTCCCTGTTTTCCATACATTGTTTCCTGAGCTGGCAGGACAGTCACGTGGGCAAAGCAACAGGAGGGAGGCTTGCTCTCCTTTTTCCAGCATTAGACCTGGTCTATGGGTAGACGGAAAATTTTGGTTGCTAGCAGTGCCAGTCTCACATTGGCAGAGAGGATGCCACTCAGTCACTTCTGCTTTTACAAACTCACTGCACTGTACTAATTTCTGCCTCCCTGAGTCTTACAGATTTCTCATGATGTGATACATGGTTTCCATCTGAACAGCCCACACACCTAATCCCTGGACTACATTTCTCGCAGTTTTCCATTTTCCTCCCACAGCTCCATTGACTTCTCAAGACAAAGAAGCTGAATGGCAGAGCTCTGGAAACTGAAAGAAACATTTCAAAGCCTCATAAAGATTCTGGAAAAAGAATCAACCCGGGAAGGAGCTTTAAAACCACAGCAGCAGGCCAAGGACTCGTTGCAGATTTAAGATGGTTTTGCACAAGCCCACTTGAGAAAGAGAATGGGTCAGTTCTGGCAGCTTGTTGCCACAAGCAAACTGCTTGGTGTTAACAATACCTCGCTCACAGATTACAGAAAGCAGCACACTTTCTGGTCCAGTTTTGAGAAAAAGAGGCAATTCCAGTTAACAGCAAAGAAACTTGAGGGCAAACACATAGCACAGGTTTTGGGAGCAGCTACATTATCCCTGACCAACAGTGACTTTGGAAGGTTGACAGGGACCTGATGGCCTCATGAAATATGTATGAAACAGAGCAGATCATGGCTGCCCTCCGAGAGGCAGGAGAGCTTGGCAAGACCCCCTCCTCCTCTCCTTGTTTGCATTAACACAGCATGCTGGTACTGCATGAAAAAAGGTCTCCCAACCCTGCAGAACTTTTTTATTTCAATTTTTAGGCTACTTTTGTAAGGAGCAAGGCACACATAATTTCACTGTCATACTTGTCTAGTAGAAATGTGAACCATTTAGTCAACTAATTTTGACTGCAAGGGGTGAAGTCCATGTGAACTAGTCCATGGGTGAAGACCCTAATCAGGCTCCCTGGGAGGGAAAGACAGGAAATCTCATCTGGGGTCCCATATGGCAAGTCACTCCCCTGCCTCCCAAAGCTTCTCAGACCTCTGCAACTGTTTTTTTCTGGAATATTGTTGTTGTTTTTTAAAAACAAATAAACAAAACCCCAAACCCCCAAGGACATACAGAGCACCATATAATTTTCTCAGCATTTCAACACATTGCATGGTTTCATGGCTCAGTGGTGCCTACGTCCCTCCTCATCCTCTCCTCTACACAGCACAGACTTAACATAGGGGAAACCAGAGAAGGTCTGGTATAAGCAGATGCCACCCCCAATTTCAAAGCTGCTCTTTGAGTTGCTCTTCCACCCCTGTGCATGCCTGCACAGCTGGGCAGCGCTGGGTTCAGCTGTGCTTTGGGAGGGATCTGCCCACACATCCAGACAGCACAGATGGGTTACCAACATTACCGGGACACCACTATGACCCTCACTATGTCCCAAGCCAGTTCCTATCTTGTTTGCCACAAAGCAAAGAGCAAACTGGGCCAGGCTCCTCTGTCCTGCTCCTTCCTGCGAAGCTCAGCTGCCCTCCCCTGCCATGCCTGGGGCTGTCACAGCTGTGGAGGAGCAAATGCTTCCCTGGCCAGCACAGCCTTGCAACTTCTGGTTGATTACAGACAGCGCAACATCTCCAGGGCTTTGGCCCCAAATGAATGGGATTGCCCAGTTAAACAGAATAAAAAGGAAGTATTTTTACATCTCTCAGCCTAATCTCATAGATTAGTGTCCAGCCTTTAAATTCTTCAGTGTGCAGAAGCTGATTTCTTCCTTGCACAGTTGAAGACAGAAAAATCTCTTGCATAACGACCTGCAGTCTGGGGCAGGGCACTCATTAACAGCTGCCTAATCCAACTGAGCAGTGCTTGTGACTGTGGCACTGACCTGAGACCTTCTCCTTCTGGCGAATGCTGTCGGCAGTACTCCAGAGTGAAGGACTCCATCGCCACCAAGCCGGCACACCAGCGGATGGTGGCCGTGTCCCAACACACCATGCCGAGGACTGCCTTGATGGTGGGGACAGCAGGCGCTGGGGACACAGGGACACATTAGCTGTACTGCAAGGAGGGCACCAGTGGCTGGTGGGGGATGCTCATGAGGGAAAGGAAGAGTGACCTCCCTGAAAACCCATGGCATAGTTAGTTTTATCTGTCCAGCAATGATCTTCGACTTATTTGCGTTTCAATGGCAGAGGGCTACATTATGGGGAAAAACCCCACACTTTGAAAGCCACTGTGAATATTTGTGCATTTCCTTGCACAGCCTTAGAACATCCATGTAGATTTTTATGCCTTTTCTCAAGCGCGTTTTCCCCATTTCTGCCATTCTTTAAGGAGCAGAGCACCAAGGAAGTACGACGTACAGCTCTCCCTGAATCACCTCAATCCTGTCCTCAGCCATTCCTGCTTGAACTTCATCAGAAACAAATGTGCTGCTGCAGAACTGAGGGGGAGATGCTGACTTTCTGCTTAATTATGTCCTGTTTATTTTTGCAATGTGGATACTAAAATTTGGTCCTGTAATTTCTCTTTTAGAGCATTAGTTTAAGAACTACAGGCCCAACTGTAAGACAGAAAACTGAATGTAAAATACAAGTAATCAAAAGCTATTGTGTGAAATAGCACATCCAACATCATAGGCTGAAAATGGATTAGTTGTAGTCACATGCATCATGGTTTCAGTTGGGATAGAGTTGACTTTCTTACTGCAAGCTGGTATAGTGCTGTGTCTTGGATTTGGGATGAAAATAGTGTTGGTAAAACACTAATGGTTTTGGTTGTTGCTAAGCAGTCAAGGCCTTTTCTGCTCCTCACACCACCCTGCCAGTGCTGGGAGGGCACAAAAAGTTGGGAGGGGACACAGCTGGGACAGCTGACTCCAACTGACCAAAGGAATATTCCGTGCCATGTGATGTCATGCTCAGTATATAAAGCTGGGGGAAGAAGAAGGACGGGGGGGATGTTCGGAGTTATGGTGTTTTGTCTTCCCAAGTAACCATTACGTGTGATGGAGCCCTACTTTCCTGGAGATGGCTGAACACCTGCCTGCCAATGGGAAGCAGTGAATGAATTCCTTGTTTTGCTTTACTTATTAAATTGTCTTTATTTCAACCCATGAGGGGTTTTTTTTCTCACTTTTATTCTTCTAATTCTCTCCCCCATCCCAACTGGGTGGAGTGAGTGAGCGGCTGCATGGTCCTAATTGCTGGATGGGGTTAAACCACGACAACTTGCTCTTTCCAGGGAATAGCAACATAAACAAACCTTAGAACTGTTGTTGAAATTAATATAAACAGTCTTAATACCAATCCTTAAAAGAAAAGTTATTAATTAAAAAAAAGGTCATAGAAAGTTATTTTACATTTTAGAGACTGGGTTCCAAATAGGAGGCCTAAGACAAAAGTAGAAATTAGACAATTTTATGACAAGATAATCTTATAGAACTACAACCAGCATTCCAGATGCATTCTGTTTTGTAAGAAAAATAATTTGTTATTACTAGAAAAGGAAAGAAAAAAATCTTATAAGTACATATTGATTTCCTGGTTTAGTGAAAATCAGGAGGTTAAGATGTACTTGATGTTTTACTACAGGAACAGCTAATCTAGGCATTCAGCAGAAAAAAAGAGTCTGTGGGATAGATTCTCATCTGGTAATAAATCTGTGTAGCTCCCTTAGCAACAATCCTTTAATTCTCTTCTGACGTTTTTGATTATTATCTGCTTTTAAATGCATCTATTTCTAAAGAATGAAAAATCCCCCAATACCTGCATTCAGAAACTAACACACATATCCACATTTATGTATGTGCAAACAGTACATCACAAGACATCAAGTACTTTTTTAAATTTAAATTATCTGTCTAAAGAGTAGATGGAGTCAGCATACCAGAAAAAAGTTGTTACTGTGCTTCTGAGATTTTTAACAAATTAACTGCAGTTACTCAAGCTGTACTAATTAGAATATATATATGATTACTTGGTAATATTCCAGCACTCATATAAGTGATCTTAAAAGAGGCAAAGAGCAGAAAAGGCTAAGTTCTTATCCTGTCCCTCAGATACAGGATGAGAATCACATATAGGTTTTGAATGACAGAAGAAGGTACATTCACTCATATGTCTTTCGGATTGCAAAGAGCCTTCATCTGGAGATCAATTTGAGATGGATGGGGTGGGGGGAAGGTGGGGCTATAGAGAGATACTTGCTGCCTTCAGCATCATTCCCTCACAGAAAACACTGCTTGGAAACAGCATGTTCCCCAGGGGAGAGGAGGACAGGCTGTGAGTTTGGGAGGTGGAGGAACAGGAGACAGGAGGTGCTGGGTGGATGGATGCTGCTGCTGCAGCAGCATGCTGCGTTCCCCACAACTCCCCAGGCCCACTGCCACCTCCATGTATGCAATCCCAATGGGGAAGCCTTGGAGGGGTTCCCAACACCTGGAAGAGGCATGGCTTTGATCCACTATTAATGTGTATGTTCCCATTACTGCATATACCAGCAAATGATTTTTCTTGTATGTGCCAACTTTTAATCTGAATTACTGAAAACAAACTCTCTAAATTCTTGTTTCTGAGTTTATGTTGCTAATTGGACTACTTGAAGAATCAAAGTATTCTAGCTTCATATCAAAGTAGCCAGGCTCACACTGAAGAACTGGTTTCCGTTACCAGTGCTCATCTTTCCACCCTTGGCCTTAAGGGGATGCAGTTTTGCATCAGTCAGTGCTCGGCAGTGTCCCCACAAGTCCACCTGGGACTCAGTGTGCTCCAGAGGTGTGGTGGTTAGTGGTCAGAAGATCACGTGAGAGATGCAGGGGTCGGCGTTCGGAAGATCACGTGATGTGACGGAAAGGTAGACGGTAAACCCCTCCCCTTGAGCAGAGCTTGGCCAGGTATATAAGCTTGTGACGCAGTTTAATAAATGGACATCTTGTATCCACCACATTGGTGTCTGTGCTCTTTGTCCCCGAGGCGTGTCTGTCGCCTCGTAGGCCTCCGGTGGGGTATGCCCACTTCCTATTGCTGATTACGGGTGACGGTGTTGCAGCTTGTCGTAGTGAGTAACTGCAACACAGAGGAAGTTCACTTAGCTTGAGGGAAGGTATTTAATGAGTCCTTATTTGATTTAGTCTATTTGTTTTCTTCAAGAAACAGATCAAAGGAAGACTTGAGGAAATTAACTTCTTCAGAAGTTGGGAAAAAAGAAAAATTTTGCCTTATGCCAGAAGGCAAATACAGTTCTTAAAAATAATGGCTTCAGAGAGGTGAGAACCCCTTTTTAAATTATAATTTATTAGCTTGTAATAACTCATTATTTGACCATTTCACAGGAATTCTCACAATTACATTGTTGTAATTGCTCACAAGCACATTGTTGATGTCATAAAATTTTAATTTCTACTTCAAATTCTTTGGAAAATCATCTTTGCTAAAAATATGAATAGCAAATTGAATATCAAGGAGAGTTATCAACAAATTTGAAGTCTAGTGGATTAAGCAAAAGGCTTGAAGCTGTGGTTGCTGCCAAGTGATTTCAACAATATAGTCAGTGTTGTACAGAGCTATTTCATTATGAAATTGTTAAATGTCTGTATTTTGTAACTGCAAGAAACGGTAGCACTAAAAAAATCATCTGGCAAAAGGGCCTCAGACACAAGAGGCTTCACCTTGCTCATAATTCAGGAAGCAATAGTTTTGTCAATACAAATTATTAAAGAAATTAAAGCTCAGAAAAATTAATCAGTCAAATGAAGTTCATAAACAATACTTGTCTAATTACTCATCTTCATTTATACCACTTAAACAGCAGCAGAGCCTCTCAGCCACACCTGAGATTTGTGTTCCACTGAGCTAGACACAGCATGTAACCTCAGTAAAGCAGGCCTTCCCCTGAAAAGTTAATAATTTAAATCAATGCAACGTAGATGTATTTGGGAGGAAGGCAGAGAGGCAAAAAATGCAGCCGTCACCTCCATTTTCCACAGGAGAAGCAGCAGCACAGAGCAGCCAGGTGGCTTTCCCAGAGCTGCCCTGGAGCATTGCAGCGCACTCAGAAGAGAAATTCATAACATGCCTCCCCAATGCCCCAGTCACAAGGCCTGAGACTGGAAACGTCTTCAAATCTGAATACCTTCAAGTTTCCTCCCAGGAACAATTATGCTGCTATCTCTTAGCAAAAAGCAAAATGATTGCGAGTTGCCTGCTGTCTGCCAGATGGGCTAAATGAAACAGTTTCTTCTGTTTCAGTAACACTATGGATGTTAGACCACTAGAATTGGTCTAAGAACCTGAAGCTTATAATAATAAAATGCCAAAATAACAATCAAATGCCAAAATATGTACATACCCATTTTAAAAATGGCTTTTTCACTGGGTAAGCTACAGCCTGTGCAGTTCACAGCCATGACCCACACATTGTAACAGTGATCTGGATCCAGGTCCTCCAAAATGCAGTGGCTCTCCTTCATTGTCATTCTGTATTCTTCCACCAAAGCTAGGAGGGACACACATACACAGAGGATGTTACACTCATGTGTTTCACTGGTAGGGCTTACGTTTGTGCCTCTTGACTAACATGTAAAAAACAGTCAATTAAAAAAATCCAGAAAGCATTACCAGCCAAGATCTCCATATTTTACTCTGACTCAGTTTTGACAAAGTTTTTGACATGCCCTTGAGTTGCATGCATTCAAACCCCATTGATGGCAAGGGGAGATTATGGCCCTCAGTCCTACTGAGGACTAGGCTGCAAATTTGGGACATACAATCAGCAGTTATCAACTCTGGTTTCACCTCTCTATAATATAACTTAACATAACAATTTATCATAATGGAATTTATAGCCCTTAGCTATAAATTAGCTGTTATAAAAAGCCCTTAGCATTCTTCAGAGTGCACAAAAATACACACATGCAACCGCATACACACACTACACATGGATTTGTGCAGAGCCCAGTTGCTTTAAGTGACTTTATGATCAACCTGAGCTTTTTAATGAACAATCCTCTTTTCTCAATTTCCATATTTAATATTTAAAATATTTTAATGTCATTTTGAAAAAAAATCCTTGCCTACATGTGGAAATACTGTGGAAATACTGATTATCTTTTCCTGTCATTTTTTTATTAGGACACATTTCTGAAGTACATGCAGGTCCCTAAAAAATGAATCAAGCCCATCCCTTTGGGAGCTCTATCTGCAGTTCCCATTAGTATCCACGGGGCAGCAGGGACACATCCTTTCTGAAGGTCGGGCCACTTCATAAAAGGGCACCTAAACAAGGATGTTGCTGCTTCTCTGCAAGCAACTGCCCTGTACTTTGTAGACCACGCTATTTACCTTGCATTTGGGGGGACAAAGGGGAGAAGAAGGAATGGCATCTACTTTGCACTCTCCTCCACTGTCCTTAGTCCTATGCATGATTTCTTCACAGCCCCTCCTCTCTCTGCATCCTGGGCCCTTCCCTGCTGCTTGGCCTCCCCTCTGCTGACCTGAGACCAGAGCAGAAAGGGCTGCTGCCATTGCAAAGGCAAGGCCTTACACACCCCCCATATCTTTGCTGGCTCCTCCATACAATAGACCTGGAAGCAGTCGATGGTGTTCCTGTCGTTCACAGCCCAGTCGACGGCTATGGAGGTGCTGGTAGCCGAGTTTGGTTCCTGAGGTATGACAGTCAGTGTCTGTGGGACTGAGAGGAAAATCTTCAGTTATTATTCACACTCCTGTATTTTCAGCCAAATTACCTACAGGTTCATGAGGCAACCTGGTCACTTATTTTCACAGAACAAACACAGCAAGCACTTGAAATATGGACAATACTGGTGCAGTTTTAGAGTAATAGGTCTGCCTAAACTAGGAACAGAAAAAATTAATTGCTCAGCATGGGAATCTGATTGCCCATTTCCCTCACAGTCTGGACAAAATAAGATCCAGACCCAGTCCTGGGACCACCTGAACTTAGCACAAAGCGTGTGCCCGTGCCCTGCCCATCTCTTGGGGTACTTCACTATGGGGCAGGACCATTGCACTGATGAGTCATGGCATGGCCACTTGTTTCCAACCTCCAGCAGGGTGAGGGGAGCAGTGCACTACCTCCCAGGCCTGCAGCAATCCTGGACACGCAGAGCTGTCATACAACCCCAGTGGCATCAACAACCCATCTCCTTTCCCCAGGAGAGCCGCTCCCTTCAGTCACAGGGAGAGCATTCCAGCTCTGCACTCCACTTTGAGGCACACATGCTGATGAAACCCCAAGAGACAACTGATAACTTCAGGTCACCTCCTCAGAAAGGCCAGAAGACCCTAGAGCCTTATGCAGGGTCCTTTGGGTGGCTGCTGACCTTTGGGTGGCAAGGTCTCTGCTGACCTTGCCTTGCAGCACAGGCACCAGAGGAGAAGACACCCTATGAAGAGGATGCCTGTGAAAGCGGAGACTGAAAGCACTTTGTAGCAAACAGCATGGGACAGGTCACTGATGGGAAGAGGGAGCTTGCAGAAGATAACCTCCTCCAGAGACAGACATAACTGATCCCAGAAAGGTGAGCGGGGGGAGGACCTGCCACACCAGGGAGGGATTCATGCAGTGTGTCAAACCTGCCGAGAGACTGACAACAATAGGGATGTGCTTTTAAGAGAAGGCAGGCTCAGACCTCCTGCGCTCACAGCCCGGCGGAGCAAGAGGCTCCCTGCAGCCTCTGCCCAGAGGTGGACTCCTACTGCAGGTGCACAACCAGGTGCTCATGCCTGGCACAGTCATTTTCCCCACAGACCCAGAGGACAGAGGACCCTTGGCAGGTAGGTTGAACCCAAGCTCTGCCTTAGCCAAAGCACCCAAACCCCATGGGACAGCCAGGAGCATCCCTCACAAAGAGTGCTTCAAAGACCTCCAAGTTTCCCCAAATTTTATATAAACTTTGTCTGCTGATCCGCACAGATCCATCCCTGACTAGATATTGTTCCCCTCTATGATTATGGCTTAAAAGAGAGGGAGAGGAAAGAAAGAAGCAAAAAGCCCTAAAAGACGTTCATTGTTAAAGTGATTGCAGGGAACAAAAATACATGGTTCTATTTCCTCACCCAGTAAATTTCCATATTGCATGAATTCTGTTAGAATCTCAGCAGAAAGCTTTTGCTTTTTTTCAGTAATGATGATGGTCCCCTGTGGCATGAACAGGCAAATGCAGAGAGCTACCAGTACAGTAGGATTACAGCTGCTTCCCATTGAAAAAAATTATCCTTCTCATTGCTAAAAAAAATCCACATTTTGTCTTTTGACTGTATCTAGAATTGGTCAATTTAAAAGTTGATCATCTTTAGGAAAAGACTTCCCATTGGGGAAACCAGCTTTTTTCTCCTGTGAAGTTGCCTAGAAACCACTATTTGTGATGACGGAAACCCCATAACTGCAAAATTTATTGTGCCAAATCTGAACAGAAGCTAGCTTACTGAATGAAATTTCTGAAAAAAAAGTTATAGATCATAATTCAGTTCGGTAACATTGAAAAACATTTTATTTTAATTTCTTTTTGCATAATATGAAACAAACTTCTGAAAGGAAGTAATTTCAAAGCAAGAAATTGAATTATTCTTGTGATATATGAAGTGGTAATTCGTGTTGTGATATATATATAAAGTTATAATTCGTGTTGTGATATATGAAGTTATAATTCATGTTAATTGAATTAATGTGAAATGATGAGGAGAACTGTTATATAATCTGTTGTAAAATAGACATGTTACTAGTAAAGTTCTAGAAGTGAACAAAAGGCGGGAAAGAGGGTCTCGCATAAGGTGCTGTCAATCACATTTTTGTAACTTTTTAAGAGTCTAATGGTTACAAAAAGGGTACAGAGCCTGCGCAGAAGAGAGGAGCACGGGTTCAAGCTACTTTGTAACTCGGAGAAGCCACAGAGCATGCGCCAGAACAAAAGGTTACTAGCGGTGACAAAGAAGAACCATAAGCCTTCATCCCCACCGACCCCCGACGACCACCACCACGAGACACTGAGCATGCGCCAGAAGGAGGAGTTTATGGAAATGCTAATTATAATACGAAGCGGGGATAGGTTATGCATATGTATGAGTGCACTCGGGGTTCTTATGGAGATGTAAATGAAACCCCCTATATATTCTGAGAAATCGGCTGTCCGGGGGG
>VFFE01008330.1:47854-64403 GCA_008921705.1 Burhinus oedicnemus
ATAGGGATGGGGTCAGAAAGGCCAAGGCGCAGCTGGAGCACAACTTGGCAAGGGACACAAAGAATAATAAGAAGGGCTTCTACAGGTATGTCAGCCAGAAAAGGAAGGTCAAAGAAAGCATATTACTCCCGATGAGCAAGACTGGGAAACTGATAACAATGGACAAGGAGAAGGCTGAGGTACTCAACAACTTTTTTGCCTCAGTCTTCACTGGCAACCTCTCGAGTGGATGGACCGCAAGGCAGGGACTGGGGGAGCAAAGTCCCTCCCACTGTAAGAGAAGATCAGGTTCATGAGGGAAGGGATGCCATCCAGAGGGACCTGGACAGGATTGAGAGGTGGGCGCACGTGAATCTCATGAAGTTCAACAAGGCCAAGTGCAAGGTCCTGCATGTGGGTCGAGGCAATTCCATGCACAAATACAGGCTGGGCGGAGAATGGATTGAGAGCAGCCCTGAGGAGAGGGACTCGGGGGTGTTGGTGGATGAGAAGCTCAACATGAGCCAGCAATGTGTGCTTGCAGCGCAGAAGGCCAACCGTATCCTGGGCTGCATCAAAAGAAGCGTGGCCAGCAGGTGGAGGGAGGCGATTCTGCCCCTCTACTCTGCTCTGGTGAGACCCCACTTAGAATACTGCATCCAGCTCTGGAGCCCTCAGTACAGGAAAGACATGGGCCTGTTGGAGAGGGTCCAGAGGAGGGCCACAAAGATGTCCAGAGGAGGGCCACAAAGATGTCCAGAGGGCTGGAGCACCTCTCCTATGAGGACAAGCTGAGAGAGTTGGGGTTGTTCAGCCTGGAGAAGAGAAGGATCCGGGGCGACCTTATTGCAGCCTTCCAGTACTTAGAGGGGTCTTATAAGAAAGGTGGGGTCAAACTTAGAATCATAGAATCATCTAGGTTGGAAGGGACCATCAAGGGATCATCAAGTCCAACCATCAACCCGCTGTATTATTGTAATAAAGAGGAAGCTTGCTTTATCACTCATATTGAGTTGGCTGCTTGTCTTCCCTCGCCATCGCAACTCCATTGACTTAAAAATAAGGACTGTTTTTGTCTCTATATCAACAACAGAGCAGTGGATAAATGAGCAAAGCTTTTGGGGTTTTTTCTGTGCTATTTTGGGAAATTTAAAGAACAAATGATTTGTTGTTTATTATTGATATGGCTAGCAGATCGAAAACATTATAGCCACCTTGCACAAAGTTCATTTTTGGTACTAAGAAATAATAATAAAAAATTTATTATCTATATCAAAGAACTTACTGCAAAAATGGGAATTGTATGTAAAAAACATTCACAGCAGACATCTGCTAAATATTATGCATAACACATTCATATGCAAGCACTACAGCTCCAGTATTGAAATGCTCAATGCTAAAGGGAACAACTGAAGTTGTCAGGACCCTCTGTGCCCAGCCAGTGTGGAGGTACTGGAAAGACGTGGTGCCTGTCCAAATTATGGCTCCCCTCCTGAGAGGGCATTTTAATACCAATTTACACCAATTTACATATTGGTCTAATAAGTAAATAGGACTTCCATTAAAATAAACAGGACTTCCATTGATGTGGTCGGTCTTGAGATGTCCCCCCTTTTAAGTCAGGTACTATCCTTTAGGCTAGAACCTCTTTGCAAAACTGGCCCTGTTTTCAGTGAAGCTTCATAGACGTTCAGGTACAACTTCCATCGAACTTGAATATTATTTAAATTCCTTTTAAAATTGCAGCTAAGACTTTTCCAATAATAGTGGAAATAGTTTGAGGAGCTGCAGATTTACGTATAAAAAAATATAATGTGTGTATGACACACATATTTGCAAGCTATACAAAACAGCTCCGTTCAAGAAATCCATTTATACAATAACCACTACTCCCCTAACCCTACTGTAATCTGAATACTTGCACATCTGAATGAAACCAGGGCCAGCCCAGCCCTTTCAAAATAATATGTATTTTTAACAGTTAATCATTATTATGTCCTGACAGCATCCTGCTTATTAGCTCCTTATGTCAGGATTTGCACATAAAGACTCAAAGCCAGATCCAGAAATACTGACTACCTAGATAACAGCAAAATATAATAGAAACAGAAAAATTTAGGTTGGAAGGAACTCCTAAGAGTCATCTAGTCCAACCCCTGTTTAAAGCATGTCCAAGTAGATCATGCTGTGCAGGGCCTTGTTAAGTTTTTAATATCTCCAAGGACAGAGACTCTAAAAACCTCTTTTGGCAACCTATTACAGTGCTTGACCACCCTCACAGTGAAAAATTTTTCATTATACCTAATAAGAATTTCCTGTACCTAACTTGTGTCCATTGCCTGTGCACCTCCAAGAAAAGTCTGGCTACATCCCATTGGGTAGCTGAAGAGAGGAAAAAGGTGTCCCCTTTGCCTGCTCTTCTTAAGGCTGAACAAATCTAGATGTCTCAGCTCCTCCTCATATATCCAGCCCCAAGCAAATAGGTGAAAACTGCAAAACTGTTTCCGTTTTCCATCTTTTTGTTTGTTTCCTCTGCTGTGCTGCCAGCCAGATTCTTCACATGTCTTCACATATCAAACACCTTTCTGCCTTTCCACCTACACACTCTCATTCCCCAAAGCACATCTAACTTTAATCAAAGCAGTTAAAGAGAAAAACAAGCACACCCTCCTCCACTTGTTCTAAATTTTGGATGCAGGCTAACATACCTGATGCACAGTCACAATGCCAATGTGTGGAACCAGCGTGAGTGCAGCGCTGAGTCTGAGCTAACAGGTCCTTTCACAGCCTAGAAGAAGGTGCACTCCCAAGGGACTCAAAGTCCAGTCAGTCTTACTCACCACAGTTCAGTCCTCACCAAGGTGGAGCCATCCACTGCCCCTGAATCCCTCTGCTCCATAGGCATAGATGCCAGTGCTCTCCTGTGCTGGCCAGCAGTCAAATGCAACGTGATGCCAGGAAGCAAAGGCTTCATGAAAAACACCAAATATTTTCAGACTTGCATTGAAATGCTGAGTGTTGCCAACACTGACTGTACTTCCAGCTTCTCGGAGCAGAGCTCATGAGAGACCCTTACTGCTGGCTCCAAGCTCTGCTCCATAAGCTTAACACAAAAAGCTGCCCTAACAGACTATTCCCCTCCAACTGAAACTCTAACGCAGCATGTAAACTATTCCCCTGACTGGAGGAAGTGTATCAGAGCATTATGGATTCTCTCTGGAGGCCAGAACTCCTTTCTTATAATTAACTGATGGAGATAAAACATGCTGAGACAGAAGGACTACCCCATGCTCGCCTCATATTCACTCTATAGAGTCTCTGGCATGCTCCTGGAAAGTTAAAGCTACACAGATACAATTGCTGGTTATTTCATAAGGCTTTTATCAGGTGGTCAGCTTTTATGCTGGAAAATATTTTTAACTGAGTTTAAGTTTGTCTGTGGTTTTTGGTGTAAATCAAACTGCAAGCCAGTTTATAATTTCTGATAGGATGACAGAAATGGTAATGGACGTACTGAACTCAGAAAATAAACTAGCCACTAGGGGACAGCAAGAATCCTGCTATTGTGACACATAATAAATAATATTCAACTATAACACAGCTAGTAGACATCAAAACCAAATGTATTGTGATATCTGCCTGGACTAAGATGTCTCCCAGTTTTCACTGGGGAGCAGCCCATCAAATTTAGTTAGCTGGGTGGTATAACTAAGAATTATTTAAGATATTGCAATAAAAATACAATAATGAATGTTACAAATCTTTACAAAAATAACTTGTGCTCCAGTGCTTAATTTTATTAGAGTCAAAATCCTTCCTTCCATTCCACCTCAACAAAAAGAAACAAATCAGTCTGGTATGTAAATCCCTGGACTTGGGAGCTAGGGTTGGATTTGCTGAAAATAACTTAAAAGTATCCAGAGAGACGGAAAATTTTGAATAGCTTTAAACAGAATAGTCTGATAATGTTTGTGAACAAAAGGAGCTTTTAGAAAAATGATTTCCAGAAAAAATATTCAATTAAGTCTCATGCTGTTGTTAGTGGAATACACAGGAGGCAATAATTCCCTGATAAAAATTTCTGACAAGTTCAGCTGAACTGAGATGCATTTTTCTCCATCAGAGAAAAGGTCACACGTTGACAAATGCAGCTCAAAGAGACGTGATGCAAGCGCTGTCAAAGGGTAGCGTTACGCTCTGAGCTCTTGCTCTCAGGCTAATGCAAACCTGCCCACCCTTTGCTGCACAGACCCCTTCCTCTAGGAAGGAATTGGTCCAGGGCTGTTCAACACTCTTTCCAAAGACATGCTTTGGTGAAATGTTTCATTGCTCTTTAATGGTTGTTTAAACAATGGGACTTTTGCTAATGTGTTTTGCAACTGCATACTAAGATCAGTGCCAAGACACTACCACATAGTCTGAAACCACCAGATGATAAATAATCTATTGCTACTCCCATTATCAGATATTGGATTGCAACCTAATAGCTTTTACGGTTTCTCATTAGACTTGCTAGCCATTCATTTAGTCCCCAGGAAAGAGGTACTGTGCAAAACGAAGGAACAGGGATAATCTGGTCTCAACAGTTTCTCTTGTAACAAGAAAGCTTAACTGGTCAGACACCCACCGGGCAGCATTCAAATACGTCAGTGAGACAGTGAATAAACACAAAGCACTATTGCCCACTTATGGGTTCAAAAGCCTATCTGGGCCCTCCTGGTCACAAGAAGAACAGCTTAAAAAATTGTGACATAAAACAACAAAAAGGAATATTTATGCCTGCTTTCTGGTCTGGGGGCCTTTGTCTTTTCAAATCATCCCCCACAAGCAAGGAGGTTCCACACTGGGGCTTTAAGGAAAGCACCAAACACTCACTTTTACCATCAGTTTAACTGTAAATTAATGACACTGTGTCATGGTTTAACCCCAGCCAGCAGCTAAGCACCACACAGCCGCTCACTCATACCCACTCCCCCAGTGGGATGGGGGAGAGAATCAGAAAGGTAAAAGAGAGAAAACTCGTGGGTTGAGATAAAGAGTTTAATAATTAAAAAGAAATAATAATAATAATAATAATAATAATAATAATAATAATAATAATAATAATAATAATAATAATAATTTGTAAGGGAAAGAGGAAAAAATAACAGAGAGAGAAGAAAGACAAGTGATGCAAATGAAAACAATTGTTCACCACCAACCAACCAATGCCCAGCCAGTCCCTGAGCAGCAGCCCCCCCCCCAACCTCCCCCCTAGTTTTATTGCTGAGCATGACGTCATATGGTCTGGAATATCCCTTTGGTCAGTTGGGGTCAGCTGTCCCACCTGTGTCCCCTCCTAACTTTTTGTGCACCCCCAACCTACTCGCTGGCGGGGCAGTATGAGGAGCAGAAAAGGCCTTGATGCTGTATAAGCACTGCTCAGCAGTAACTAAACCATCAGTGTGTTATCAACACTATTTTCAGCACAAATCCAAAACAGCCCCATACAAGCTATGAAGAAATTTAACTCTATCCCAGCCAAAACCAGTACACACTGCAAAAATTCTTTGAAAATCCTAAGGTGCCGTTTCTGTGCTGAAGGCATGCTGATATGTAATCTAAATGAAATCTTAAATTTTACATGAAATATGTTAAAAAAAGATTACTTTTTCTTATAACCGTAGCTTAACCTTATGAGACAGATGCTAATGAGCAAGGAATCTCTCCTGGAATCACTGTATGACACTGATATTGAGGACATTTTTGAAGGCAAGAAATTGGCAGGTGCGAGACATGTGGCTCAGATATTTTCCTGGCCACCTCCTTTGCTCCAGTCCCAGCAGCTCCACAGGAATTTGTTCTCTGTAAATCCCACACACTAGTCTGAGAGCTGTTGCCTCTGAAAACTCATTATTGCTTATGATACAAGGCTTATCTCAGTGAAATATTTGATCTTGAAAATGAAACTTAGGTGCTACAGCAATTGATCTTTGATGCTTTGAGAGGCCCAAGATGATACCAAAAACTGAGGCAGGGAATGTTCTAGAAATACTGAAAACATTTAGGAGCACAGTCATACGCCAGAAAAGGTTTTCTAGTGTAGACATACTGGTAGGGTCTTCTACTGTAGAAAATGTATATGGCAAAATTTAAAAGATTACCTGGGTCAGTATTGTTTCTATTCATCCTGAATAAAAGAAATTATATTGTCAAGACCTTTATTGCCCCAACAGCATCCACGCAACTTGCTTTCACTGCAATAAAAATGTCTAAATATAAAGTAAAATTATTCCCCTAGCCAACATTTCAATCTGGCAAAAGTCTGGGCTTTTTATGTATAGTTCCCCACAGACAATGCTTCTAAATTCCCTTGTGCTTTTGAAAACCTCCACTTCATATAGCCTGTTTGCCTCAGTCCCCCCTTAATGTCCTCTTCTAACTCTATTTTAAACCCATGTGACAATTTCATCCAAGGTTTAAAATGGAGCATAGATCTATGAATTTCTTACATATTGCCCCAGAATTAAAAGAATTGAAAAGAACACTGGCCAATCAGTCATGTACATAGGTACTGCCTATTTGTGCAGCAGTTTTCAAATTAGCCATAGGCAAATCAGAAAGGGACATGAGAAGAAAATGAAGAAGTTACAGCAGGGTGCAGTGGGAAGAGGGGAAGAAGCTGAGGCTGCTCCGGGAGGAACTTGAGGTGCTGGAGCTGGTGAGAAGGTCTAGGAGCATGGGAAGGACCTAAAACTTCCCTGGGAGTAGGGTCCCAGGGACATGAGGAGAGCTGGAGAGGGAAAAGGACAGAAATTTGGAGGAAACCTGTCCTCACTAATTACACTGCTCATGGAATCACTTTATATATATATACAACTATTTCAAAAGTTGCTAGGCCATCCTTCAGAGAGACTAATTAACTTTCTAGGGTTCTCTGAGAAAGATTTGGACACCTGGAGATACAAATACATTAAATTCAACTATACAAAAATAACATCTGAAGCATTTTAAAGTTATATTATTTCATCCCTACAAAGGCCACAGAATTTAACATTGCTTATGCCACATAGATGCAGACTGGTGGAAATGAATGTTATTTATTGTTTTTGTACTTCCTGCGTGTCCTCCCAGTACTTCTATACAGCTGCTACAATGTGCAGCAATATTAGATGCCATTAGAAGAGATCTGAAATAACCTTCCTGACACTCCAGAAAATAAGCACGGGAAGAAGATTGCCTAACTCTGAGATTATTAAGCAGTGCTGTTTCACTGTATTTGGAAGAGACAATGGGAATTCAGATGGGCAGCCTACAAGAAAAGCACCAATGCAATGAGTTCTTCTCTTTTTGTTCCACACAATCTAACCCTAGTGATACGGTCAGCAACTGGATACACTATATATATATGGGGGGAAGAAACAAGAAAGGGACAAGAGACATCTGAAGGAAGTGTGGGGACTATATATGCACCGAGGTATTGGGAGGCGAGGGTTGTATATGGAGGAGGAGGAATGGAGGCAGTGGGATGAAAAGGGGACTAGGGGCATGACGAAGTCCTGGGTGTGCTCCTCCTACAGAACATGAGACCTCAGGCTATCCTAGACTACTCTGCCAAATTAAGACAATGATGAACATGTTGGGACAGTGCCAGCATTCTTCATGTCTTTGCAGATATTTATGCTGAGAGCTTTTCCTTTAAGAAGAAAATGCCTACACAACAGCCTGGAGAAAATCTCTAATGGTTGACCATCTTTTGGCATCTGAACACCACTGCATTTTGAACTGCTCAGAATTAATTTACCTTCAGCTGTGAACATCATGGTCTATATTTAAGATGCTCCAAAACATTCCTAGGAACCAGTCTCATTTGAGCAATGAAGCATCATTCTTTTTTTATAGTGCTTAAGGCTTTTCTGTATATGCTGTGGGTCAACCATTAAGCCTTGGTCTTAACGAATGAATGAAAACGATGACCTTTACTGTAGTAAAAGCCCCAATCCTAAATATAATGACTGTACAAATAAAATTAATCCTATTTTGACCTAATGTGAAATCTCAACTTTCTTTCAAGTTAACATTGGGGTTACCTATTTCCCATATCAACTATTTCTTTATAGGAAATATATTATGAACAATACATGAAAAGTACTTAAAGTATCAGAAAAATACTTAAAATATTAAGTGGAATATCTCAAGAGATTTTAGCATTTAAAAAACTATAAAGCCCATATATGCTTTCCTTTAGGCTTTGATTTGACTTACACAAAAAGAAATAGACAGAAAATCTCTTCCATGTGCTATGGCACAACCTGAGATACACTCAGCCATACCATAATAGTTCATTCATTCCTAACTCTTCCTATATTTTCTTCTGCATCTGCCTCCAAAGTCTAATTCCAAATTTCCCGCCCTCTCATCCAATGCCTGCAAGCCATCCAAACTCCCAACAGACCAATTCTTTAAACAAATTCATCTTTGTCTTTTACCTTCATGGCAAAACTTATGTCAGGTGACCATACCAGAGGAAATTTTATGCAAGACACAAGAAAAAGAAGACTGATTTTAGTCTCTCATTTTATAAACTCTTGGCAGAAACTTTGACAAAATTCAGAGATTCAAAAATTGCTATGATATGATCTCTTCTACAATACAAGATATAGGATTCCACAAGTAGTTAGCAAAACAAAAATTCCTCATTCAGTTACAGCATATTTTTTCAAAACATTTCCCATCTCAGTGTGAATCCCACAAATGGGGACAAAAAAAATCCTCTGGGAGAGAAAAAGATAACATTAAGTTGTTCAAATAATTAATTGTTCTCACTGGTAAGAGCAAGCTAGCAACCTTCCCTCCTCCCTGCACACCTAAAATTTCTTTGACACCCACTTTCAGACCTTGTTATGAGTATTAAACCCCTACCCTGATCTTACTGTTACACAAATCTGATTATGCCAATCTATTTTCAACCACATGACTTGTATTACAGGGCTTTACCGCAGTTTCTTACTAAACAACAGACAGAATCCTCCTTATGAAGTGAGAGTTAATTTACCTAGAAACCTGGCGTGAGATTTTTTGTCCTGGTTTGAGGTAAAACAGGACCAATCTTCTGTTCAGTAATTTTACTTTTAGCTAGGTCTCTTCTAACTGCTGAAATTAACAGCATGTTGTGCAGAAAACTGTTTGCTCTCAGAGTGATAAGACCCATGTTTATAGCTGATGCCAAGGAATGGGATGCAGAGAGGCTCTTGCTTATCCTTATTGCTGTAACAACCAAGGGCAGCCAACTTTGTTACTTGCCCCGTTGGAGGGTGGGAAGCGGAAAAGCGTAGAGGGGTCACACCTGTGGGGAGGAGGGGACAGGACAGGGGACCCAAACCTGACCCACAGGGTATTCCATCCCATCTGCCTCATGCTCAGTATAAAAGCTGAGGGATCAAAGGGTCAGCCCTCTTCCTTCGATGGCCGGCGTCCGAGGAGGACTCTGTCTCTGCATCTGCCTTGGATCCAGATCCGGAATCCAGTTCCCGTCCATCACTGAGTCCAGTCTGGGATTTCCCCAGTGCCTGCTGGTGATGTGATCGTCATCCTGGGAGCTTCATATGGTTTTGTATATATTTCATTATTTTCTTTTTATTATTTTATTATTAATATTTTCATTAAAGTAGTTTAATTTCTTCTAAACTCATAAGTCTCTCTCTTTCCAACCTCTTCTTGAAAAGAGAGGTGGGGGAGAGCATCTGTCATTTGCCTTGGTGGCTTATCTGGCCCAAACCACAACATCTTTAAAGACTTGTAACTCCTGCCTCTCTGCAGTTTCAAAATTAATTTTTTTATGTCCTCAAAACATGAGTCATTACTCAACAGAGGTCAGCCTCTCCCAATGTCTAAATAATAGTTATTGTGAAATAGTGAAAATTGTTCATTTCTAAGGATTAAGAAAGCAAGGACTCTGTTAAATAGTTTGCAATAATTGAGCATTATCTCTGTTTCAAATGGACCTGAAGTCTTATTATGTCTTACCTCTTTATGAAGCTTATTCTTATTCAATTGAATTACACAAGTCATTTTGATTGCACTGGATTTATCCAGGCTCAGGAAGCACAGCTAGTTACTGTCCGTCTTCAAGAACCACTTGTGATGGTGTGCTCCGCCACCAACCTGACCTTTATCTCCTATAACCCTGCCCAAGCGATAACCACCCGTGGTGGTCATAATGAGTGCATCTAGTTGTGATGGCTGTATCCAGCTCAACGTGGTTTCGGGGAGACAGATAACAACACAATAGCCAAGGGCTAACTTGAACAATGCGCCCACCTCACCACAATACTGGTACTGTGGTTGATATGCAAACATGACTATAAGTCAATCATCTTACCCCCATAAAAAGTGAACAGCCCAAGAGCCCCTTAAGCTCTCCTGCACGGCAGTGGGCTGCACGCCAGGATCTCCCCTTGAGGAGGGACGCCTCTCAAGGCTACTTCTCTAGATTCAGAGATTCCTTGCCACAACAGATCCTCGGTAAGTGGTATATAGCATGCTAAACTTTGAAGCTTCACTAGGATTATACCTTAGAGTGATTGTGCATATATAATCCTTTTGACATAAACAGTTGGCCAAGTCTGGGACTAGGATTGGATCCAGCCGCACCTAGACTCCTCTCTGAGAAGGAGTTTAGAAAGCACGGGGGTCCTTTCTGAAACCTTGACTCAACGGGAGGGTCTCCCTGACAGTTCTGTCTGACCATTGGTCGCAGGATGGAAGTATCAGACGCAGTTATGATTTAGCAACAGCACAATTTTATTAATGATTTGAGGTAGACCAAAGCATTGAGTTTAGCAGCACTTAATCATTAACTGATTTAAAGATATACAAAGTGATTTAACTAAAGATTCGAAGATGACAAGATTCACACTAACTTACTATAAGGTATCCCAAACTAATACGTACACATATGAGAGCAAAGCACAGACTTCAGATTAATGCATATACATATAAACAAAGGATATGAGTGCGCACACACACACACTTACGCACACACTGCAGTTTATAACCGCTGAGATCGAAGATCTCTTAATATCGCACGACTTATTGAGTCAACGGGTACCCCTTTTAACTCCTACACATGCACAGAAAATGGAAGAACATCCACATCCATAAAGCTAAAGCATACAAACATATAAATGGAGAGGTGGATGGAAAGAGAGGCTAGCCTATCGTTAAAATTTCCCTTCTGAGTTAGGGTAAATACTCACAATGCCTCAGCATTCCTCAACGGGCGGTAATTGAGGCTCGAGAAGGATTGTCTCGCCCTGGTCCTTAGTCTTCGCAAAGTTTGCCTGAGACGGCGTCCCGACTCAGGGGAGGTACTGCCCACAGCCCGCTGCGATCCAGAAGAGCTCAAAGGGTCTTCACTAGAATCGCTACTTATAGGATCCGAGATAATTGACTTTCGTCAGGTACTTTTCCACTCCAGCCCAGCTTGGACAATGGAATAGTCCGGTACTTTCCATCAGTTACACAAGCCCAGGACTCATTAGGACTTGTGGTCCTGGTACCCCCCTCTCTGTGGCCACGATCCATATGTTGTCAGGAGTGATCGATTATAGTTATTATTTTCAAACGGTAGGAACTATGAGAACCAGGTGCACTAAGGGGTTGCCATAGTGTTCTAGTCCATTGCTCTCCACCCTTTCTTCCTTTCATGTTAGACCATTGTTAAAGATTTTCACCAGGCTGTGGGTACCTCTAGGTTTGCTTTATTGATCAACTCAGAGTTGGGCCATCACCTCAGTGAGTGGCAAGTGACTAACAAAATACACCTCCTATATATATGATTACGCACAACATTACATAATAGATATTGCTATGTGAAAAGTTCTTAATGTTTCTTTAAAGTCTCCCAGTTCTTCATTCTTCAGTAGCTCCAAAAGTTCATTAATTTTCCCGAGTCCCAGATGGTTCTCATCGTTCCGTTTCAGTTCCTCTTCTGAAGTTGTAGCTCATGTATAAACAATCTCCATCAAGGTCCTCCTATAGACTTCTCAGAAAACTCAAGATGTCACATTAACTTATGCTTACTCTATGTCTCTTCTTAATAGCTAACCTTTTATAAATTGCTTACTGTGGATTAATCACATTCTACATTCACTATTCTGTTGATTCATCTTGACTGGGTTTTAGGCCAGCCTTGGTCAGGAGTGTACAGAGGATAAATGAGCAGCACTTACATAAGTCTCAAAACATTGTTTTAAGCACCTGCATTCTATTAATCAACCTTATACAATTTCATTTATTCTTTAAACATTCTATAATTATTCTCAAAGCATATTAAAAGTCTAACGAGGCCTAAGTTACTTGAATCACTCAAAAGCTTATTCCTTTTACAGTTCCCTCCTTTTGTTTTCATTGCATTCCTGCGATTTTATTTATTTATAATTCCACATTTCTTGTCCTAATTTCTGGAATATAGAGGAACAACAAGTTACACAACATTGAAGCAAAACAATCATACACACTAATATGATTACAATAGTTAAAGCAATAACAATCAATTTTTTCATCCAGGTTGTCAAATTAGGGAACCAGGATGTCAGCCACAAAAATGTATCAGAAAACCCCCAGGAAGTATCATCTCTTTGGATCTGCTGCATAGTAGAACTCACTTCCCATATTTTATGAACATCTGTTATCTGTTCTCCAGATCGGTCAGTATACATGCAGCAACTGACATTCA
This sequence comes from Burhinus oedicnemus, assembly GCA_008921705.1. NCBI lineage: Eukaryota > Metazoa > Chordata > Aves > Charadriiformes > Burhinidae > Burhinus > Burhinus oedicnemus. The sequence continues at coordinate 60,552 of VFFE01008330.1, forward strand.
GAATTGTGCAAACTCCCCCTTGTGATGCTAAAATCATATCCAATGCCATACGATTTTGTATGGTTATTGTTGACAATTCATCTATCTCTTTCTGAAGAGTAAGTAATCCATGAGCTGTAGAGTTAGCCAATTTTTCAATTTCTCCAGACACATTTAAAATCGCTTTTTCCAATTCACTCACTCCGAGAGAAGGAATAAACCATTGAACAAAAGACTGAAATCCTGTTGGTCTTTCAATTAAAGGATTCAAAGTTCTCTGGGTTTGGACTAGAAAAGTTCTATGCCAAGTTGTGCTAGAAACAACTTTAGGGTGAATTTCTGAATTAGTTGACATTACTCCTAAGGTACAAACACCTCCCCAATCAGGTGGTAGGGCTCTGTAAGCTTTTTCTCCACATAGCCAGAATACTCCTGGCTGTTCAGGAGCTTGCCAGCTTAAATGCAGCCCTGAAGTAATGCTAGTGGTATTCAAACATCTAGTCCAATTACCCACAAAGGAATGATTCCTACAAAGCTGCTGATTGTGTGCACTTGGGGGACGGCATCTTTGTACACAATGAACTTGTGAATAATCTCCAGAACTTGACATACTTATTTCCCAGACTTGTTCCTCATAATGTTCAGAAAAACTAGTGTTATACCAATATTGTCTCCAATTTACATTTTTTGGAATTGGAATTCCAACCAATCGAAATCCTTGATTCACCATTTTTGGAAGAGCTACACAGATCCAGCATTCACTCAGGTTTAAATTAGTAGTAAAAGATTTCATCAAGGCCACGTGCATATTATCTGTCCACACATTTCTTGAACTTACTTGGCTGACATTTCTGCGTTTCCTAACAAGACGCTCCTTCAAAGCATTTAGAGGTATCATACTTCGGTATCGTCCAGGCACATTTAACCAAAATCAAGGATACTTATTCCAATGCAGTGAGTTCCCTATTTGGTGCTTCGTAATCCTAAATTTGAAAGTAAAGTGACTGCTCGATAAATTAAATCCATAACACCACCAATCTCCATGACTATAAACTCCCCACATCTGATGATTAAGGCACCATGCCCCAACTCCCCATGCTGGTTCCTGAATTTGAATGTGATATGAAGGAACAGCTGTTGGAAAGCCATAGGGGCTCCACCGTTTAGGGTGACCACTGCCATTGGTCCAAGTATCCCATGGATTGGGATTGGCATTGGCACAGAATTTGAGAGTATTTTCAGATGGATAAATAGGATCTCTTTGCTGGGTCTTCGGACTACTAAACGAAAGAATGATTTGACCAACTTTCGTTTGATAGCCTGTAATTTGACCCGTAAGTTGGCAAGAGCGATCGCTATATATAGTAACAGTTCTATTGGTACTGACAGCCCGTACCGCAATGCAAGTTTTGTCCACAAGGTGTCGCTCCTGGATAAAATATCAACAAAGACAAACAAATAGTAGTTTACAACAGTTCATTATGCTTCAGATTCTTTGCTGGCATGAGAATGATGAATCCAGGTCTCTTTCCCAGCAACCTTGATAGCATAAAAAGAAGTTAGTACAACAGTATAAGGTCCTTCCCATTTTGGCTCAAATCTATTTTTCCTTTTAAAATTTTTAATAAAGACCTTGTCTCCTGGTTGTATATCATGAACTCGAATCTCTGGACTTATTCCCTGATACCAATAAGCATGATTACGCATTTGGAAAAAAAGAATTTTGCAGGTACAAAAGATATTGTGTGACTTGTTCATCTCTATCCAAAAGACTGTTTTTTTCACCAGCATGTATGTCCCTGGAACAGCAAGTACTCTCCAAATAAAATCTCTGCTGGGGAAACACCAACAGGTTGTCTCAGGGTATTTCTAATATCCCACAAAACTAAGTTTAGAGCTTCAGGCCATTTCAAGCCAGTCTGCTTACAGACTTTAACCAATTTTTCTTTTAGGGTCCTATTCATTCATTCTACTTGGCCTGACGACTCAGGGTGATGTGGAGTGTGGAGTTGACTAAAAATCCCTAAGGAATTATAAATTTGAATTAAAATTGCAGCTGCAAAATTACTTCCTCAATAGGAATCAATAACTTCAGGGACCCCATACCTTGGAATTATTTCTTTTAGCAGGGTTTTTACTACTGCCTTTGAATCATTTTTTCTAGTAGGAAAAGCTTCTACCCATCCAGATAATTGGTCTACTATCACTAACATGTAAGAGTACCCCATTGTTTTTGGCATTTCTGCATAATCAATTTGGAGTTTTTGAAAAGGGAAAGTTGCAGGAGGCCTCTTTCCACTAGGAGGTTTAATTCGAACATAAGCGTATTGTTTACACAACTTACATCTGTCACAGATTCTTCTTGCCACTGCATAGATGCCTGGGGCGGCCCAAAGTCTCTGAATCCGGAGGGCTATGCTCTCCGGCCCCCATGGGTTTTCTCATGATGCCATCACGTAAGCGGTAATAAATACCTTTTCGAAAGCAGAGGCTTGTTGTTTAACATCCATTGCCCATTTCGTTGTTGGTCTCCCAGCCAGGTCCATTGTTCTTTCTCTTCTTCCGGCAGATCTTCATACAACTTATCCATCTCTGGAAGTTCAGATGTTATTTCATGCAGTGATAAAGACATAATAGAAACAATATGCCATATCACTGCCTTAGCTGCTTGATCAGCTAAGGAATTACCTTTAGAGATCATATCTCGTCGCTGAGTGTGTGCCTTTATATAAATAACAGAGATTTCGGAGGGTAATTGTATCGCCTCCAACAGTTCTTTGATCTGTTTTCCATGTGCGATAGTTTTTCCTGCTGAAGTTAGGAACCCTCTTTCTTTCCATAGGGTTCCTGTTGCATGATACACACCAAAAGCATATTTAGAGTCAGTATAAATGTTAACTCTCGTCCCAATTGCATATTTAGCAGCTTCTGTAAGGGCAATAATTTTGGCTCCTTGTGCACCTAGAAAAGTGGGTAAAGATCCTGCTAGTAATACCTGCGTTTCCGTAGTTACTGCGAAACTGGTATATCTTTGGCCTTCTTCATAATAGGAGGAGCCGTCCGTGAAAAGGTTCAGATCAGGGTTATCCAAAGGTTGATCTCTCAGGTCATCCCGTGGCTTGTTGGTTTCACTTACAAATTGAACACAATTATGGTTATCTTTTTCTCCGTCAGAAGGTAAGGGCATTAAAGTGGCAGGATGCAGAGTATTGCACCTTTCCAATTTCAAATTATCAGCCAATAGTAAAATTATCTCATACCTATGTGCCCTTTGGGGAGACAGAGCTTTCTCCGCGTATTGCTTTAATAAAATTTCAACTTCATGGAAGTCCCAATGCAGGGGCAGACAAAAGTGCTGTTTTTAAAGTACGGAAAGCTTTTTCTCTCTCAGAACCCCAAGTTATCGGTTCTATTTCTTCATTTCGAGTAGTCTCATGTAGGGGTTTAGCAATTTCACTAAATCCAGGGATCCAAGGGCGACAAAACCCTACTTGTCCCAGGAAACCTCTTAGTTGTTTTTTAGTTACTGGTTTAGGTATCTCCTGAATTGCTTTAAGTCTTTCAGGATCCACCTCCCGTTTTCCTGGCTTTAATATAAATCCAAGATATTTTACTTGCTGTTTACAAAATTGCAATTTGGATGGAGATGCACGGTGTCCTTTTTTAACAAGTTGGTGTCCTGGTTCCGGCGGGAATAGGGTTAATTTTCTGGCCCGGGACACAGGTATTCCATACCACGTGACGCCATGCCCAGTCCATAAAAGGGAGCTAGCCGGGAGGGGGAGGAAGGCGCGGTTCGGGAGCGGGCTGGGGCTGCGTGGTCCGGTCGGTGAGCGCTGGTACAGTAACCCTGTGTGTGCATCCCTCCATCAC